>RJWM01003595.1:0-110462 GCA_004363535.1 Dasyprocta punctata | reverse complement strand
TACTGTTATCTGATACATTTGGTAAAATTATGGCCAAAAAGATAATTCAGGACCATACTAAAGGTATATGAATTGGTTGGTGATGTAATTTCTACCTTGGGTGATATTTAACTCTTGCTTAATTGTTTGACAGTAACCATCAGACGTATCAAACTGTTGTCCTGATATCTTTGCCCCTACTGGTGATCCCACCCAGGTTGTGTGAATCACATAAGAATTAGTTGTTTTAGCAAGATATAATCCAATTTGAGCCGTGTGTGGTGGTGTGTGCCTTTAATTCCAGCACTCCAGAGGCTGAGGTAGGTGGAGCATTGTGAGCACAAGGCCGGCCTGAACTACATAGTGTGACCTTGCTTAAAAAACTAGGGCTGGTAGTTTGGCTCAGTGGCTTAAGCACCTGCCTGGTAGGTGCAAGGTTGTAAGTTCAATCCCCAGTGCCCCCCAAAAACACAAAAAACAAGGCTATAAAAAGATATAATCCAATTTGACAATTCAGTGTCATGAGCATAGTTAAATGTGATTCTTTTTTCTGATAAAGAGTTGTTTGCTTTTTTATAGTGAGTTAAGAGGTAATGGCTTCTTAGTGTAGCAATGAAGATTCTGTTGATAGCAGGAAAGGCCACTTACATAATGCCAAGGCTTTAAAGACAGATTTCAAGCAATCTTTTATCATGAAGGGAAAGCAAGGCAGTAGTAATAACTCTGTAAACAGATTGGTTTAGATTCCATTTTTATCAAATTAACAAATAAGAAGGTTATAATATTACAAATTAAATTATTATTTCTCATTTGGATATTACAGAAATTGATCAGACAAACATTCAAAGTCATCTTCAACCTTTTAAAGAAAATGAACTTTAACTTACTGTATGGTATCCACTCCCTCAAAACTGGCTTATAATCTTCTTAGTTACTCAGACTCAAAATTGCCTCTCTCATATATAGCCTCTAAATCCTACTGCGTCTGTTTCTTCTTGGTCATGGGTCTCATATTCACTGGTTCAGTGCTAAACTGAAGAAGTGTGGACTACTGTAATAGCCTCCTGAATTCTCATCCTTATTATACTCCTTTGTCAAAGGTGTTTGCTTATTGAAATCTGAACTCTCAGACTTGAAATTCAGGGCTTGCTAGACTCCAGCCCCCTCTTCTGCTCTATTGTGGATTATACAACTTGGCACTCAACAGGTTCATTTTTTACCTTTGTGCCTCTGTGGCTTTGCAATTTATTGTTATTCTCATTGCCCAAAATACTCTTGGTTTCCATCTCTTCCTATCTGAATAACCTTCATCCTTCAAAATTAACAAACTCTTTTTGGGACTGCTTCTCATTGTCCCCTGCAGAAGGTATAGCCTCTTCCAAAATTTTCTAGCTCTTTGATCAAATCTTATGAATTGCTTGATTCATTGTATCATATATGTAATACACACACACACATACATACTAGTATGCTTATTTATTTATTTTTCTTCATTGTGTTTGTTGAAATATTTTTTAAAAATATTTTTATTTTTTTCTTTCAATTTTTATTTTTTCATAGTGCATGTTTGCACTACATGTGATTACATTCCTCACAAGGAGTTCGTACATGTACAAAACACATCTTAGTCCTGTTTGCATCACCTTCCTCTCTCCCTCCATCTCCCTCCTTTCCCTTTTACAAAAGATTTCCCTCTCTTTCTCTCCTCTCTCTCTCACTCTAATTTCTATTATCTTTTATTTTGCTCTTTATATTTTGGGTTTCTCATATAAGAAATCATTTTACCTATATCCCTTAAGAATTTTTATTTCAAAAAAACTAGGCTACAGTTTTACATTTTTGATCAGCATAGAACATTTGTACATAATTATGAGGTAAAATAATACATTGTATAACATCTTTTGTTATTAAATCAAATTGTTGTACTAGAAATGATTTTTGAGATGATAATATTATGTTAGTATCTTAAGGTACACTGTATGTTCTTTTGCTATGAATATTTTAATTTGATTTTAATTTTTCTTGATTTATAGTTTTTTTACTCTATATTCCATTGCTTTTTCTCACTTCTTCAACTATTTCTATTACATGTATGCTGAACATTTTCTCTCTCTTTTGTAGCTATTATTTTATCTCAAATTCATTTTCCATTTCTAATTTATTTTACTTTTGAATGCCTTTACTCTTAAGCCTTAACTATTGTGTTTATTTGCTTTTTTGTTTTTTCTAAATATAATTTGTCCTTTTTTATATATTTTATTATTTTCTCAATATATTTAACTATTTTGCATATTAGGTTACAACTTTTTATATTTTGGGGGTATATTTGACTGCTGTGCATTTGTTGTCTATGGGGATATTTATCATACTTTATATTGTCTATTTTTTTGTAATAACCTTACATGAGATTTGACTTTCATTGTTATGTGTTGGTCATTTGTAACCAAATACAATTTTGATTGAAAATTTTGTGGAAGATAGGAAGAACAGGAGAGAATTTCTACCTTCATGACTCTAAAGTTACCTTTTCTATTCCTTCATAAAGTTTATCTTCGGCTTAATTTTATTCTGGACATTATTGTCCCTGTCATGCTTAATTGAGTTTCTGTTTCCAAAAGTTTTCCTCAGTGTGGGAGCTCCCCTATAAACTGGATTCTGAAACTGTTCCTCACATTTTTAGAAGCTGTCTGAGGTCTGCCTTGCATGTCCTGTGAATACCTGCTGGTGATTAACTGCCCTGTGCTAGTGGAGCCATTGGAAGTACAGTTACATTTTCTTCTATTCTTGCTCTAGCAGATGTTGATTCCATAAGATCATGTCAGCAGCCTGTCCCATCTGCTTAAATTTTGGTATTCAAAGCAATACTTTGCCCCCTAATTTACTGTAGATATTTCTATAAATTTTTGATTTTCTATTAGGCAAGATTCAAATGTAGTCTGATGTGTAATTTTGGTTGTATCACTTTATTTCATACAATTAAGTTGTAGGGTTTTTTTGCTTATCTTGAACAGTTAAAAGATATGGAAGGAAAGACAGTGTATATTTCTCTTTCTCATTACTTTTCCTTGAACTGCTTTGCTTTTCTATAAGGTAACTGCCCAATCTTAGATATGGAACATGCAGCCTTTCTGTATGTATGATCCCAAAGACTTTCATCTCTGTTATGGGAGGGGAAACCAACTTGAGAAAAAAAGGAAGAATGATTTTTCTTTTTTTTGCACTGGGACCAAATATATATTCAGTAAGTCTTGAGAGAGATTCAGAGTACATAAATAGTTCAATCTGACCCTCAGGAACAAAGAGCTTCAGCTTCATTTCTAGGGAGAGGGAAGTAGTGTGGTCATTTTTTAGTCCAAAGAAGTGGTGCTTTGAAAATAGTTTCACCACCAGGCACGTGTCTGTAGGATCTGAGAGACAAAATTCTACCGAGAGGTGTAGTTGAAATTGGTGCTGTCAACATTTCCAGGTCTGAAGTTGAAGAATTTAAGGAATAATAAATAGGTGATTTGTATAGAGGTCACAACAAACTTTGAAAGGAATGGAAGGCCTTTGGTTTGGGAGGAGAAATTTTATCTGAGGGGCAGCTCCGTTGTATCATGGTGTGGCTAAAAAGCCATGATGTTTCAGTCGGTTGCTACAAAAGAGAGACTCAGACCTTTAGCTCTGAGAAACAGATTAGCCTGTCATTTCTGACTTCATTTATTCATCTAGTCAAAATTTTTCTCTTCTGCTGTGGCAGAATTGGGTTTGCATCTTGAAAAGCACTTTCTTACATATGTTGGGGAATCTCACAAGAGTCGTATACTGGCAAAATTTGACCTGAAGTCACATTTTTGGTTTGACTAGCACAGTATTATTAATCTTTCAGATTTGAATGCTTTTAGGCAAGGAATGAACACTTCAATTTTCATGGTCTCCATTAATTTGACTTTCTTAAATCTGGTCAATTTCACTTAGTTACATTACGTGGCAACCTCTATAAGAATTTTATTTTACAGGCTTAAAAAAGATACACTGATCTGCCTCAGAGCAGTAACAATAATAAAATATCTGCTTATCTCTATCGCCCTATACAGTTTGTACAACATTCCTGTTTTGATTCATAATGAGCTATGATGTAGAAAATTTAGGAAAACAGGTTTAGAGAAGCATGAGCAATGTCACACAGCTAAAAATGATCAAATACTAGTTCACTTTTACCCTTTTCCAGTCCACTGAACATTTCCTTTCATCCACTAGCTGATGAAACTATGTTTGCAGTATTTATCAATAGTTCAGTCCACACCACACACTAAGATGGTTAATAATTGCAATTTATCACTAATAATCTTTAGAGTACAGAGATATTGCCTTCTACAGTTCAAGCTTAATACAAACACCATTGTGTCGAGTTAGTATTTACTGAGTGGTTGGCCTTACATGTATGTTGAGTATAATATGGGAAAAGCTGACAGACAGACATGTAGACTTTCACATCTTTTACAGGAAAAAGAAAAGGAAGTCTGGGATAATAGTTGCAATCAGGCAAGAGCTTGTGTCTATGGACCTCAGACTTCTCTGGGCAACTTTGGCATATTAAATAGGAGCTTCAGTCTGAGCACACATTTCCTCATACAGTGGAATTATCTATCATATGTGCATTAAATTTACACAGCCCTGAAACACACACACACACACACACACACACACACACACACACACTTTCTTTTTGGCAAAGGTAACACAAGAAAGAAAAATTTGAAGAATTACAATTTAAGCAGTTTTTGTAGCTTTTTGCTGACCATCCCACTTGAATGAGTATAAACTGCCTAGAGTGCATATGAAATAAGATTTTAGGACTCAATCCTCCAGCAACAAAGATCAAATGAGCTAACACCTGGGTTTTGATAGAGTTAGGAACTCTTCTTAGAAGAGGATATTTGATTAGAATATTGACAGAATATCAGGAACTTTTTTCTGGGCCTAAAAGAGATTCCCAAGAGGAAATAGCATAGCAAAATTCCTAGAAAATTCATGAGAAGCTTAGAACACTGGGATTCAGGTGAGCACTGGGATGGCAGAAATGGTCACCACTCCCAAAGTGATTATTCCCCGGACAAAGACTTTGAGCTGAAGGAATAAGATGAAAATGAGGAAATGGCATCTGTATCTCATTCAATCGATGACTCTTTGCTAGAATGATGTTAGAAAATGTAATTGTGTAGATAGGTGAGGCTGCTTAATGTAGCCTACAAGAACCTCAACAGGTCTGGATATAGTGTGGAAGTTTCTGTATGCTAAAGCTAAAAAGTTGAGCAGAAGCATGTCCAAAGTAAAAAGAGAAGTGAGGAAGCAGAAAAAATAAATACAGTTATTTGATAAATTGAGCAAGATTAATTATGAGGTGTTCAAAAGGAACAAAAGAAAACAATTCCATTAGTATAGCTGGTCACACCAGAGGTGTGAGTATGATAATGTCTCTTCTGTATATTGTTAATGATCAGCCAATTCCAAGGGTGACATCGAAGCCAGGCCTCATGTGAGGGCTTTGGATGAAATTTTAGCTCAGCAGTGACAAGGTCACTGGTGACCATTTGATTTGCATCAGTGCAGCCTTGTTCACTCAAGGACAAGCCCATTATAGAATGATCTGACACAGCCTCTCTGATAGCTCAGTCCCAAGTACCACAGACTGATGTAAGAAGTACGCCCTTGCACGCCTTTAATCCCAGCACTCCGGAGACTGAGGCAGGAGGAGTGTTGTGAGTTCGAGGCCAGCTTGGGCTACAATGCTAGCGCAAGGCTGGCCTGAGCTACATAGTGCGACCCTGCCTCAAAAAACTAGGGCTGGGAGTTTGGCTCAGTGACTTAAGCGCCTGCCTGGCAGACGCGAGGTTGTGAGTTCGATCCCTGGTGCCACAAAAAAAAAAAAATATATATATATATATATATATATATATATATGCCCTGAGAATAGCAACACAGATGCCCAATCAAAACCAAAATCTCCCAAAAGAAAAGGTGGACTTCAGTGCTTGCACAATTCATCCACAGTTCCTGCTGAGTCGGGTTTGAGAAGCTTCAAGGGAGGAAGGGAAGGGTGATGTTAAGGTTTTGGAAAGACAACATTCTCCTCTCATGTTCAGTGACTTGCTGACTGTCTTACTTTGGGCTCATCCTAAACAAACCATAGGATCTGGGTTCAATAACAACAGTAAGAATAGAAATGATATGTGAATAGAATCTAATCCTGTGAGTGAACTCCCAGTGAAAATCACAGGCCTCAGAATTATACCCTGAAAGGGGATGATCTTCCTTTGAAGGCTGTACCAGGAAGTAGACCAGATGCACTAAGATGGTAAAGTATGAAGGGCACGTGAGGGAGTCTGCTGCAGTAGCTCTTTCCAAAAAAAGATAAACAAATATCTCAAAAGAAAACTTTCCATCCTAGATTATTATACACTGGGTGAGCAATAATAAAAGCTTATTTTTATTAAACAGTTACTACATGTTGCTACATTACACATATTGCTTTATTGAATTCTTCCTATAACCCTTGAAGGCAGCCAGCATTATTATTACTGTTACATAAAAGAAGACAGTGGAAGAAGAGAAAGCATACCCTGACACAGTTAGCAAAGGAAGAGTCATTTCTCCAATGCAAGCTGAGTCTACCTCTATCACAGTGCCCTGTTATATAGCCTGTGATGATCTTCTGCATTCCTGAGGTTAATGGGTCCTTTAAATGACTGCTGTTTTCCACTTGCCTTTCACCTGCTGTCCTGCCCTGTGGGTGATCAGTGTGGTTGCAGGACTTTTTTTTTTTAATTTGGTACATTCTCTGGTCTTCAATTGCTGCACAGCTGGGATCTTTGAATCATACTCTTTTATGATTCTCAGATTCAAATCATAAAGTTCTACTTCTCTCCACTTGACTCCACTCCTGCAATGGACTCTCAGTCTGCTAAGATTAATGGTTCTTCCTGCAGGGAAAATACAGTGATATTTGTCAAAGAGAAGCAACCCATTTCTCAGATCTCTCAGAATGAAATGTTGCTCCTGACCTTTCTACCTTAATCTCATAGTCTCCAGGATGACTTGGTGCCTATCTGAACTCCCTAGATGCTCCTGTAGCTCACATAAGCCAAATGATGGGTCTTTACAGCAAATTACTCTTGCCATAATGTGAGCACTGGCGGTTCCTTCTGAGTCATTTTAAAAATGGAGAGGTCTGCTCTGATAATAAAGTTCTGGCCCAAATCCCTTAGAGCCACTCTTTACTGGATTCATGCTAATTGAACCTTCTTTCCCTATCCACTAATGGCCAGTAGTTATTCCATTTTGATCAAGCTCCAAGCCAGGCGGGAATAGTAACTTATCTGACCAAATAAGGGATATGCGTAGCTTCTCTTAACTCTTCTTTTGCTTTCCCAAACAAGAATTTTATAAGTAAGAACTGTGCCCTACCAATCCGTGAACTCTGTAGTGGCTTCCTCTTTGTGACTCCTTGGCTAGCTTCCAAGAAGATCTGATACTCCCTGCTTCTCCCCTAGGCTCGAATTCAATGTGTAGACTCCTGGACGGGGTGAAGATCATCCACCACCTCTCGCCCTTGTGTGTTTCCTCCTTCCATCTTAACCCGAGCAGCCCACCAGATTTTCCCTGCCTGTTCTAATGGCAAGCTTGCAACTTGGCCTCACTCCCATTCATGACGTTTTCTTCTTTTCACGTTTCCTTACATTCTTCTGCCTAGTTTTGACTACTCCTTCTCTGCCCCATTTTCAAGATTCCCTTCTTCTCATCCATTAAACATTCAATCTGTCTGGTCCCATATTCTTGTGCAACACATATGCAAAGTCCTTTGTTATTACTTCTTTAGTTGTCCCCAGGAAGGCTACAAGGCCAAAGGCAAGTAGTCAGGATACTGAAGTCAAGTAGAATCTGATTCTATTTCAGGTCTGCTGCTTGCTGACTCTGTGACAGAGGATAAGTCCCATCACTGCTGTAAGAATTATTCATGAGCTGTATTCATGAGTTGGGAGAAATATTAGTAATATAATAAAGATCAAATATCAGAGTACCCTGAACAAAAGTAGCTTTTAGAGGTGTTTCCAAGAAATTGGGGTATAACTCAGTGATAGAGAATTTACTCAACATTCATGAGAATAAAAAAAAATGAGAGAAAGAGAGAAAGAGAGAGAGACAGAGAGAGAGGATTTTCTAGTCACATGGTATTATAAGGCAAATTTAATTATAAAAACATTAAATTGTTCATTCTATCAAAACTTTTGATACTGCCTATAGTCTTATATCCTGCTTTACTTTATTCCATTTTGCTGATGAATTGTTTCTAAAGTAATTTAAATTTTAAATCCATCTCAAGATTTCAATGAAAATAAAAGAGACTGTCTTCTTTTATACAACTATTCAATCTTTTGAATTTTTTAACCCTTATATTTTCAAAGTCATTGCGAAGGTGTTTTTTTAGTTTTGTGCCCAAATTATCCAGGGGGATACTTCTACTTATTTATCTTATTTTCTCATGAATATTTAAGTGCATCCAACTAAGTCTTTCCTTGCTACTTCCTTTTCCCAAATGTCTGGACAGTTCCTTCTCTATCACTTGTAAACTAAAGTCTGCACAGTAATCCCTTTGTATTTCTTTATCTTCTCATACATCACTTGGCTCTGTGAATCCTTCTTTCAGATAGTCCTAAGTCTGGATACTCTTACCCAGGAGTGGACTCCCGGAGTCCCCTAACCATAGCAGCCTCCTAATACAACTTCAGTCTAGTTCACCATTCTGTCTTGTCACCTGTCTTCATGCCTAATTTTTCTGCTCGGTACTTGAAACGTTTGACTGGTTCCTTCCCACATGACATATTTGATCTTTTTTCTTATCACACCCCACAGAATGCTTATGCTTCATGTGACAATAACTTTCCAACTGTAAGAACTGGAGTGATTTTCAGAGATACTATGGTTCCACTTTAGGGGTGAATAACCAAAGATCATCCTCGGTATACAAGCAAAGCAGGGCTTGCATCTGTACATGAAAATATCACATGTATTCTAGCAAACTGGTTCTCATCTTACTATTTCCTGCCTTCTTTTCAGAAAGCCTATTTTTATTCCTCTGCCCATCCAGATCTGACCCACTCTGAAGGCCCATCTCTTTCCCTACACCCTCCAAAAGCCTTCTCTGAACTTCTCTGTTCTCTGGACTTAACTCAAACTCTGACTGTCTCCAATCTCATTTCCTATCTGTGTCCCCTATGCTTACTGTGCTCCTACTGCAGTAGCATGCTTCTTCCACAAGGTCTGTACACCTGTCACTTCCTTACTTTATCCTTCTTGCCTGGGCACACTTCCCTTCTCATTTAGGTATAAGCTAAGATACAAGCTTTCCATAAGTGACTTTTCCAAGGAATCTTTCCCAAGTAGTTCCATTCCCTGGCCTGTATATCTATCTCAACATCATTTGTCTTTTAACATTTTCCACTATTTACAACTATTTCATGCTTTTGAAAAATCTTGTTTATTGCCCATCTTTCTATCACTGTGTGCAAACTCTATAAGGGCAGGAACATTTTCTACCCTTTTGTTCCTGCATTTCCAGAGCCTACCATAGTGCCTGGCACATTATAGTTGCTCCTTAAATGTTTATTACTGAATAAATTATTAAACCCTGTAGTTAAAGATTTGTTTCCCCAATACCTTGGTTATTGAATATACAGAAAATATTTAAAGGGGTTACAGCAGAACAGTAATCAATTGCTTTTCAAGACCCTAAGGGTGAGTTACCTCAAGGCCTGCTATCAGAGTCCTGGGCCATCAATACTGAACTCTTCTCCCAGCCATCTTTCCCGTGCATATCAGATGTGGCCTCTTTGTTAGTACATAACATGACAATCTTTCTGAATGAACCAGCAATGGTAGCGTGACCATAATAGAAAGTCCACCTTTACAAATTTCTTTTGGCAACTTTTTCTCCTCTTACATTGCCCCATTTGTTTTTGAATAAGGGAAAATATGAACACAGACATCCAGATGTCTAACTCTATACTTCAGTGAGAACTACTTGAGTAAAATAGATCCCTTGATAGCATGAGAGAAGCACTACCACTATACACTTGAGGAATGCATGGAAGCCAGTAAAAATGACCATGGTTTTATAGTCTAGGAATTCAGTGTGAGGAGTGCTTGAAAAACATGATTAATATGTAAGTTTAAAAATTCTGTTGCAGTAAAGGCCACACTCCTACCAACTCCCTTCAAAATATACCCCATTTCTCCAAATATAATTATCCCTTCCTTCTTGCCACGTTTGGAAGTTGTTCTGGAAGTTCTCTTTTGCAAATGTCTTTTTTGGTATGTGATCAAAATTCAGTGAATGGCACTGCTGAGTGCCATCCAAAGGAAAGGCAGGCTCAGAGAAATCTTACAATGTGTCCTCATTCACTTTATTCACTGGATCTGGCTCTGTGCAACTTCTGGCTCGTGACTGCTAATTGTGTTCTATAGAATGGGGTAAGAACCACCTAGCAGATTAGTTCTGGGTGTCTATGGATGATTGGTGTGTGGGCTGCAAGTAGGAGGGAAGACACACCCTGGATGTGACTGGCAGCAAACCAAAGGTTGTGACCTGAATGGAATAAAAAGGGAAAGAAGAAGGCAGTCTTCTCCTTTCAGAGGAGCTCTGGTCTTTGATACTGTTTCTGGACATTGGTCTCCAGTGCACACTCTTTGACCTTCTGTTACTGGTTCATACTAGTGACTACAGGCTGTGACTGCTTGATTATGAGTCCGACACTGAGGCATACTGGAAGCCTTCAGGATTCAGGTTTCGAATATGCAGTCGGCCATTTTGGATTCTTCTACCTCTGATTCCACAGACAGGCTTTGAGACTCTTCCCCTTCTGATCCAGTAAGCTTACCTAATAAATCCCTTGTAAATTATATATATATATATATATAATTTATATATTCATACTGATTCTGTTCCTCTAGTGAACCCTAACTAATATATGACTCTCTTCCTGAAAGTCAACATGACCATGAAAGAAACATTTTGAACCCATTCAGAACATCAAGGCAGCCACAACAGTGAAGTGGGTGGGTTTGAAGAAAGAGGGAATATTTCGAGGGAAATTAATGAGAATGTGTCCTGTACTGTAATAAAGTTTTAAAAATTTAAACACGTCATATTTTTAGGTCATGCCTCATTTATCTCATCTGCATTTTTTCATCCATGGCAAACTTAAGAGACATAAATACATTTAAAGCTATTTCTGAATATAGCTTTCTGGTCTTCACTTTATTACTGATGGGTGGTCAGCTGGAAGCCTGCAAGGAAAGCTGAACATTTGTGTAGAAATCAAGACCATTTCTATCTTTAGACATTTCAAAGTGAGAGATGGACTAGAGACAAACTGGAAAGAGAAATAGGAAATAAATTCAGATTGTTAAGCAAAACTTCTCTTTGTGTAGCTCATTCTTTTTCAGAAACCTTAATCTATAGGGTAAATGTTGGATAAAGCATTTCAAAGTGGGATTTAGGTCACCATGGTCCAGAAAGAATGACCTATCTTCTCATAAGTCCTCTTTTAGGTTGCTGTTTCTCTTCTCCAATTCTGCACTGATTTTTATTCCAATTATTCTTGACTGGTGTGATTTCTTGTATTTTTGTTTCTAGGAAAAAAAGTCTGTGTTAGGATTCTGGAAAGAAATCTCTAGCCAAGGGAGAAAAATCAAGACCATTAAACATCTGAAGAGTTGTTGGAAATCAAGTCAGCACATGTCTCTGTGCTATTATTATTATGAAATATTATCCTTTGATCTCTCAGAAGTGAAATGTAATTTAAGAAAGAAATGTACTTTTGAGCCACATAAAAGTGCTATGTTTATTTCTGCATATCAGGCTTAGGTAGAGTAATATGAAAAAACAATTTAAATAATACCACAATGAACTCACGGACTTTACAATAAATATTTGTTACAGAAATGTGAAAATGAGTGAAAATATTAATGATTGAATACATGGATAACCAGATTGCTAAGTATGGTAGTAAATGAATATTATTTTTATACTCAAATTGGACCATATATTTTGCCTTGTTAATAACAATTAAACTTATAAAAATTACTTGAATTCTTTTTTCTCCTGTTTAAACTTTTTAGATATTAAAATAATTTTCTTTGAAGTATAATTATTTTAAAAAATCAAATTTCATTGCTTTCAATGCACAACCTTTAGCATTCAATACAACTAGAGTATCAGAGGTATCTATCAAAAGAAGTTTTGTTTTTATCTCTTTATGATATAGTAAAGTTACTAATTTTAATGTGGAAATAAGATAATCTGAGCTCAAATTTTACTCTACTCCTGTTTAGCTAAGCAACTCTGAATAAGTTACTTATCTTCTATATGCTTTCATTTCTTTATCTGTAAAGTGAAATAATAATATTAATAACTATCTTAGAGGTGATGAGTTATTTAAAAAGATAATTCACTGAAGAGCTGTGAGTATCTGGTGCATACTACAAATTCAACAAGTATTACTTATCTATACAACAATGATTAGAGTTCATTGATTTATTAGACTTGACTAGGGGTCACTGTGAGACTAGGGGTAACTATGAATTAAATCTGGAATCTAGTTTTCTTTCATTGACAATCTGTAATTTATTGGTTTGTGATTAACATGGTAAAACCTCATAAAAAAAGGATGGTGGATCAATTCTTGAGTTATTTCCTAATTTCTCATCCCATCCACATCACTTCATCCTAGTAAAGGGTTTAATTTTAAAGGCAAGACTCAACAACCCTCAACAACAAAGGCAATAGGAAAAGAGGGCTAGGGATTCAGTTCAGTGGCATAAGCACCTGCTTGGTATGTGTGAGGTTGTGAGTTTGATCCCCAGTACCAATAATAATAATAAAAATAATAATAGGGAAGGAGACTAAAGAAACAAAGCATTAAAATTTGAGCAGTAAAACTCCTGAGGGAGCAATAAGAAGTGAGAGAAAGCATTCACTATTTTTTTAAGAATTAGGATAAATGTGAGTTAATGTGCCATGTGTATTTATAAGAAAGAGGAGACCTACTCCTCAAAAAAAAATTCCCAGAACACCAATACTCAAATAATAATAATTCTAGAGAGAAAACAGAAATTGGAAGACAGGGAATCATTACAAAAAAATGCAAAGATCATGAGATGCCAGCAAAATGCGTGAAACCAAAGCCAATCTAGCAATAGAGCAAAAACAGAATGGAACAAAACAAACAGAAAACCTCACTAAAACAACCAGTAAAAAGATCACAACCTTAAACAAAGAAGGGAAAGCCTTTATACGATACACTGAAAAATTAAATATTAATAAAACAAAACATGATGAGACAAACAAATAATAGAAAAAGAATAGCAAAAGTGATGTAAAAATGAGGGAGAAACCATGAACAAAGCAAGAAATATAGTGCAATGGGAAAAAAAGAAAAAAAGCAACAAAAATTCAGTTGAATGATAAGAGAGGAAGAATAGAAAAATGATGATAATTAAATGTAAGAAAAATAGTGAGAAATAAAAAAATAAAAGAAAATGAGAAAAATATAAGCCTGACTTTAAAACATATGACTGTAATCCCAATACTCGGGAGGCGAAGGAAGGAAGAACACCATGAGTTTGAGGCCAACTTGGGGAATACAATGAGTTCAACTCTAGCCTGAACTACATAGTGAGACCCTGTCTAAAAGCAAATTATATATATAGTTTGCTATATATATATATATATATATATATATATATAGTTTTTATATGATTGAATATAAGATAGGATAGATAGATGAAAATGGCTGGGGAAAAGGACAGAACAAAATTAAAACACTGAAACTGGAGAAAAAAGACTAGCCAGACAGTCTTTGCAGCTAAAGAATTTGTTTTAAAGAGACAGGGTCACCTACTGGATAGGGAGTGGATATTGAGAAGCACTAAAGCTATATTTCCCTCTCTTCAGTTTGTAACAAGCCAGTTAAAGCAAGTCTAGGTAATAGACTGCCCTGGGATGTAGATTCTTGTGCTTCTGGATGGCAATTGACTCAGAAGGGCCAAGAGCCTGCATCCAACCCAGCCTCAGTAACATTTGGATGGTGTAAGACAGGTACACATGCATTGCACTTCCTCTGTCTGAGTGCCTAGCAGTGTGATAAATGATCATACAATCAGTGTGAGCCCTTTCCACTACTGTGAGCTTAGCAGCCTGTGGACCATGCAGGACAAGCATTCGGCCTTTCCTAAAGTCCTCAATCTGCATGTCCACTACTGATGTCTGTGCTTTTCAGGTCCTGTACCCAGGAGCCCTCTGGGTTGTCCCAGTCAGCATTATCTTCAAACTATATGAGTCTCTAATTCTTGGAACATAGACTGGCCTATTAGGAACCAGGTCACTCAACAGGAAGTGAGTGGCAGGTGAGAAAGCACAGGTTCATCTGTACTTAGTGTCGGCTTCCATCATACAAATTACCTCCTGAGCTGTACCTCCCATCAGAGCAGTATCAGCATTAGAGTATCATGGGAGCTCAGAGCCCACTGTGAACTTCACATGTGAGGGATCTAGGCTCTGAACTACTTTGAATCATCCTGAAACTATCCACCACTCCCCCATTCCCTTGTCCTCCAAGAAACTAGTCACTGGTGCAAAAAAACAAAACAAAACAAAACAAAAACAAAAAAAAAAAACTTGGAGACTGCTGGTCTAGACAGGGCATCTGTGCGTGGTGGCAAACATCCAACTGTTGAATGGCTATAAATCCCTGAGAAGCCCTACAGCAGTAATGAAGGACCTTTTAGAGAAGAGTGTCCAAACTACAACCCAAAACCCACTGATTTGTTGCAAAGGGCCAACACTGCACTCAAACTTGAACAGCGAGGTTTTTTGTTTAGAAAAAAAGCAACTTATACATTAACATCTTTTGTTTTAAAAAACAAATATTATTTGAAGGTAGGGGAGGAATTAAACCACTAAGTTCTGTTCTGGAGATGTGATCATAAAGAAAGAACACTCTGTAATGATCCCTCTCAACCGCATGCTGTTCTCAAGCACAATGATTTCATAGTTACTAAGGTCGTGGCCACTATCCTCTCTGTCATACTTTATGCTCTCTGTTGCTGAAATTTCCCAGCAAGATCCCGTTCATACTCCCCTCAATAAAGACCATTTCACATGCCTTTCTGCTGCCTAGTTAGTGTAGCATGACATCCACCAGCAGCTCCAGTTGTGATCACTTTCCCAGTTGTGTGAGCCTTCCATTCCCTAGGCTGAATTAGTCCCTAATATTAAGACCTTATTCAAGACAGCTTCTGGGTACAGGTCCCAGAACGTTTGGCCAGTCCAACATCAGGTTGTTGTGCAAGTAGAGCTGCTTGCAGATATAATTCCCCAGCTGAACTGAAAGCTTGTATGAACTAGATTTCCCCCACAAATAGAACCTCCCACCCGCTTATAATATCAGAGGTTTCTTGAGTTGGCCACTTACATTAAAATTGGAGCTTCGTAGTCATTGTTCCCAGCTGGGAAGCTGAAGTTATGAATGGCTCCATACATTTCTCTGCGTTGCTTTTACAGATTCTGTGCTGTTTAGGGCTCCATCTGCTAATCTGTTGGTTCCCAGAACTCTTCTTCACTTTTCACTGCATGGGAAAGTTACTCCTTTGTTGGATCAACTATTCTCAACTGAGTTGTACAATGATTATTTCCATTCTGCCATCTTCTCCCAAAGTCCTTTTAACAGAATCCTTAGGATTTTCTATGTATAGAATCATGCCATCTACAAATATGATACTTTTTCTTTGTTTCTTTCTCTTCACTGATTTTTCTGGCTAAAAGTTACAGTATATTAAAATTTTTGCGAAGATGGACACAGTTAACATTTTCTGATGGTAGAAGAAACCCTTTATTGGTTCATTTGCTTGTTTTTTTTTTTTTGGTTCAAATGATGTTTGCATGGGTTTGACATATACTGCTTTTATTTTGTTGATTTCTGATTTATTAGTAATTTGTTCAGTATTTTTATATGAAACAATTTTTAAACTTTCCCAAGGTCTTTTCTGTATCTATTGAAATGGCCATGTACTTTTTATCATTGACTCTATATATTACATTTATTGATTTGCATATGTAAACCATCCCTGCATCTCTAAAATAAAACAAAATTGATCAAGGTATATGAACTTTTTAAAAAATGTTGTCATATTCAATTTACATGTATTTTGTTGAGGATTTTTGCATCTGTATTCATGAGTGGGATTGTTATACTATGTTTGTATTCTTTGTCAGGTTTTAGTGGAGGATAAAATTGGCTTTGTAGAATGCGTTTGGGGGACGGGTTGTAGCATTGGTATTAGCTCTTCTCCAAAACTCTAGTAGAATTCAAAGTTCAATCTCATTGTCCTGGTCTCATCTTTTTGGTACATTTTTATTACTGCTTAAATCCCATTACATGTTATTTGTATATTTAGGCTTTCTCTGTATTCTTTGTTCATATTTTGTAGGTTATATGTGCCCAGAAATGTGCCCATTCCTTATTTATTTTTCAATTTAGTAGGTGTAGCTTTTCAAAATACTTCCTAATGATTCTTTGAATTTTAATAACATCTGTTGTAATATCTCTAATTTTACTTCTGATTTTAGTGGGATATTGTTTCTCTTTTTTTGGTTAACTCAGTTGAAAGTATGTGAATTTTATCTTTTCAAAGAGTCAACTCTTAGTTGTGTTGATTTGTTGCATTGCTCTATTAATCTGTATTTCATTTATTTCTGCTTTATCTTTATTTCATTTCTTCTATTAATTTAGGATTTGGTTTGCTCTTGTTTTTCTAAGACCTTTTGATGTGTTATTAAGCTATTTATTTTAGAATTTTTTTAATGTACACACTCATGCTTAAATTTCCCTCTTAGTACTGCTTTTGCTACATTTGAAGGTTTTGGTATGTTGTCTTTTGATTTTCATTTAACTCAAGGTCTTTTTAAATTTCTTCTCTGACTTCATTGATAAACCACTATTTGCTCAAAGTTTCTGACTTGAATGTCTGTGATGATTTTCCTTTTCTGGAAGGGAAGGGGAACAACTTCTTCCTGTGTTTATTTTGTTTTATTTATTGTGCCTCTGTTATATACCACATATGATTTTGACAGAAGTCTTAAATATGTTAGGTCTTTTAAAACACAAAAACCCCTTTGTTTTGATTGACTTTGTTCTGTTATGTTTTGTCAGATTTTACTATCTTTAAAATAAAAAAAAAACAAATAAAAAAGACAATAAACCCTTTGAGATTGATTGAATAACTAAACTTTGGATCTTTTAGAACCTTTCTGAAAGCCACGCCACTAGAATTTGAGCTCAAAATAATTTATCTGACTCTAGAATTTTTTTCTATTCATCATTTATTTCCACAAAATTGTCCTTGCCAATGAGGTAAGGAACCAGCATTTGTTGGATGGGGTGGGAAATGATTGCTGCTGGCTAGGCCAGCCTGTTACAACTTGTCAGAGCATCCAGGAGTAAAATCCTTTTGTAGTTAATTTGAGAAGTCCCAACTACAGACTGACAGGTGGACAGGGTGTGTGATGCTAGTAATATGGCATCTTTCCAGACACACAGACCACACTAGCGATAAGCCTGTCCAGTAGCTATAGCTCTAAAGACAACTTCATAGAATTATTTGGCCTTGTTCAAGTGGATTGGAATTTATCCTGTTTGAATCCATAAGTATTTTCAAATTCAATACTGTTTTTAAGCTTAATAAAACATATGACAAGATTTTACCTTTTTGTAGTACTGCACAGCATTCCAATAAACATAATGGGGCAATTTCTCTTGAAGCTAAACTGAATTATTTAGCAATGTGGTGGCCCACTGACATGGAATTCACTGTATTTCTCTCCTTTAAGTATAGATTAATTTTAAAGTATTCCAGTTCCAAAGAAAAAAGTCACCTTTGCTTTCACAATATTGCTTTGTACTATGGTTCTACATACTGCTGTCAAAATTCGTTGGGGAATAACATTTTGGGTGTCTTGGAAGAACTATGTATCTGTGCAATCTGCTTTATAAATTCTTCCTTGTGTGCTCAGATCATGTCCTTTTTTGCCATGTAAGTCTATATGCATATATGTTAGAGAAGACTACATAAATTTATTTTTACTACATTTTAACATGTGCAGTCAGAAGTTTTCTTGAGACAAGGAAATAGGTAGCAATTTATACTAGGCAGAAGATTGAATGCAGATTAAACTCTACCCTGTTTTTGAAGGAAGTAATGAAGAAGTTTTCAATTCCAAGGGAGAAAGCAAAAGAATGAAACACAGAGCCAGGAGGAAGCAGAGAAGACTCATCTGCCTTTGCAACTAACAGGAAATGGAAGAAGGAGAAGGAATAGTTGTCTCTGATATCCATTGTTCTAACAATTTTTGTTTCAACATTATTCATAACTATTTTATCCCAGTACATGATCCCACCCCAAAGAAAAATCATAGCTATTTACGAATAAAGTATAGCAGTCTTTATATGCCAAATAAAATAATAAAATGCAGAAATTTATGGGAAGCTGCTGCAAAATATAAAAAGGACCTGTGCATAAAGGATAATTGCCTTTGAGAAGGAGATATTACACACTGCCAAGATCATCTCACCTTCTCCAAATGTGGAAATTGCAAATTGATCAATTCTAAAACATTCCATAAAATTTATGGCCTCAAAGACACGGTGCACTGTGGCTTGGGAGGACATAGCAATGCATCAAATGGAACACTGGAACTCAAAATTAAAGAGCCACTGTATTTTAAAATGCATTGTTGCTCTAGAAAAGGAGCCTTGGCTAATTTCCCACAAGAAGAATTACAAGGTGGTTGCTCTAAATGAGTCATCTTGCCTGTCTGTAGTAAAAAACAATTTCAAAGCAGGAATTATCCATTGTAGATTAACTGCCATCTAACCTTCACTTGTTTTCAGCATAAAGTAGATATGGGTTGGGTGAGTAATGGCAGGAAAGTAAAATAGGTAACGTGTACGCTTGGGATCTTAGATGCGAAATGTAAAAATCATTCAACTGAGAGTCAAGTTGCCATGATTCTGTCTTCTCCATTTATCAGAACCTCCATAATGAGTGAATCTCTGCTTCCTGCTGGACTCTGTGCTGTGGCGTATCCCAGTCTCCAGGGCTTCTCACAGAGTAGGGTGAGAACTAGAGCGCGGATCTCTGAGATCACACGTGCAATGCCTGGAGGGCTGATTCAGTGCTGAGGACATTATGGGACATGGTGACCTGTTTTGTGCTGAGAATAGGGAAAGCTTCGTAGAAATGAGGAAGTGAATTAGAAGTTTTGTAGGCAGATCCAAGTGCAGATCTTGTTTTCTCAGAAACTTGGAGAGACAAAACACTAAAGCAAAGAAATGATAGTGAGGAATTCCAGATTGACTAAAGGGGAAGTGGATAATCTGTGTTGCAAGAAAATATTAGAGTTTTAAATGCAATAAGGGAATTTGGAAAACATCTAATCTGCCTTAACAACTGAGGGGAAATGAGAGAATAAGGAAACATGTTTACCTGGTGGTCTTTATTCTACCTGGAAGAGTTAGGGAGATTATGAGGAAAAGAAGGTGCTAGCCTCCAGGTTCAAATTAAGTAGAGTAAGTGCTGAAAACTGTGTTGGTTGGACAACCAAGAGAAAGGCAGGTGAAAAACCACTGAAGATGTAGCTAGGAAACAGCCTGTAGAGGGCTTGAACCAGGCAGAATTTACTTTGGAGAAGAATGGTGAGATGTCCCTAGATTTGAAGTGGTCAATTTTTTTTTTTTTTTAACAACATTGTTCTTCCATCCCAAGGTTAGTTACAGGGTGGTATAAGGGCAGGGAGAAGAGGAGTGTCTTCATTCTCCTTCTTTTTTAATTATGTGAAAGGTTCCAATTTACTTACAGGGAGCCTAAATTGACAGCATCTATCATGCTGCTAAATCTATGCTAAGTTGTGACCCCAACCCCAGTACATCAAGTAAACAGTGTAGTACTGGGCTCAATCCTAAAGTTTCAGACATTTTCTGCACCCTGAGAATCACTTTTTAGAAAGCAATGAGGCACCTAATTTTTTCTTTCTTTTTTCTTAAGCTTATAAAGAGAAATTTTGGCAGGACTACTGGTAGTTAAACTACTAGTAGTTGAGCTACCAGGCAAGTTAAGATGCAAAACAGAAAATGCTGAATCCAATATTATCTGTGCTTGGTCCTAGAGATGGCTGCAATGAATAATGGCAAGGGCTTTTAATACTTGTTCAAAGGCATTTATTCTGGGAGTGCTTAATACTAGCCATTTCATGAACACAGGACACCTGCTCTGTGAAGAATTCTTTTTGGCTATCTATCGTCTGACAGATTCTGTACTAATTTCAGCTCAGCCTCCTTTAGTGGGTACTGGTTTGGATGTTCTCCTTGATCTTCTCTCAGACTGTAGCCTTGCTGTCTCTGTCAGTTGGCTTTTATTGCTAATGGTCAAATGCAAATGATATCCATAAAAACACCACTAAAAAGCCCACTACCCTCTTTTTCTTTCAACTCCAGAATCCCAGCTAAAGACTCCAGAATGAGAACGTACCTCGTGTCCCTCTGCTGACCTGCATTTTCTAGCACCATGCTGGAGATCCTACCATAGGGGAAATACCACTTTTTACAGCTTGATGGAAATGATTTATACTTCTTTCACCTTGTCATTCGCAAATATTTACATAGTCACAAAGACTGACTATCAGTGCTGACTGAGGTCATCGTTTTACCCAAGATGTTTGGTAAGAAGACAAAAATGGAAGGAAAAAATGCTAACTTTGAATTTTTCCCTTATGAATGAAGATGTAAGCTTTGGGAAAATATTATTCTCTTCTATTTTACAGTGAGTGTAAGAAGCAAATTTGTTCCTTTTTTGGGAATCTATGCTGTGAACCATAAACTGTTTATGTAATTGTAAGAAAAGGTTTACCCCATCATTCACTCGATGTATTCTGAGATTTAAGCTAAGTGATTTTTCCTATGAATTTATGTGCCTCTCTCAGTAGGATCAGGTTGTACCCAAACAGGTACAACTTCTGGCTAAATCAAATAGACTGCTACTGGCAGTGGCTCCTTACTGCTCTTGGAAATAAGTTTTCCTCCAGTCTTTAAGGCTCAGACAACCCCTGCCCCCTGCCAAAGTCCTTCCTAATTTCTCTCCACTGATTGTCTCACCTTCTTTGGAAGATCACTGTCTCACAGTTTACCCTATTTCCTTCATAGTCTTCTTTGTTCACCTGGATTGTTAATCTGAAATTAGAATATAGAAGAGCCAATCTTGAGTTTGCCACTTCTTGACTTTGTGATCTTGATTAAAGCATTAGAATCTCAATGTCCTTTATCTTCAAGTGCAAAGAGGATAATAATAGCTGTCCTTTAAGGCCTTTGGACAGAGCATGTTAGACAAAGTGTGTCAATATATTTGATGACAGCACACTTACAGGGCAATGAAATATTGTCAAACAACTTCTCCCAGTATAGCATGTGCTCTTATATACTATCAGCCTAGGGATCATATGGTCCCCCAAGGTTCTCACTAAGCCTTTTACTGGAGCAAAAGTTTGAGTACTGAAAGTGATGGAGATTCACCAAGAAGTTGCCTAAAGTCTCATCTGGGAGAAAGTGAAAATCAGAATAGGAAAAGCCCTGAGCGGTTAGAAAGCAGCTGGAGAGAGGGAGAGAGACAGAGAGAGAGTGAGACAGAGAGAGACAGAGACAGAGACAGAGAGAAAGAGAGAGAGAGAGAGAGAGAAACCGCATAGTGCAAATAGAAACAACTGAAGACTGATTCAACACCAGTAGCCTTAGGCACAATGCAGTGTAAGAATTGCCAATATCCATCCTAGGGCTGAAAGGAAATTGAAGAATGATTACAGTGAGGGCGAGGTCCTAAGGTTCTTGTCTGATATCTACACAGTATGGAGAACAGGAACCTAGGCATATTTTGAGGGGGGGAGGTGAGGAAGAAGCAGGGCACATGTCACGTGGCAGGCTTAGCTCGACAAAGAGGAGTTGGTATACCTGTTCACAGCAGACATCCAGATAAACAGTCAGACAGGTGTGAGAACCAATCTGCCTCTGCTTCTGGCATATCAGCCAACTCTCATGACTCCTTTTCTGCCAGTTTTCTTTGGGACTAGCTAGGCACTGGAGCCCTCTCTTCTGTGCCTGAAGGGGGCATTTGGAAAGGCTGAAAATGCTCTTCCCACTATTTGCATCCAGAGAATTTTGCTTTTCTTTCTTTCTTTCTTTCTTTCTTTCTTTCTTTCTTTCTTTCTTTCTTTCTTTCTTTCTTTCTTTCTTTTTTCCTTTTTTTTGTCGGGGGTGGGATGGGGGTTACCGAGATTCAAACTCGCGCTTGCCAGGCAGGCAATATGCAGCATAGATATATCCCTGACCCCGTGAGCTTTGCTCTTAAAGGAAGACTACAGACCATAGACACTTCCATTTGACTTAACAAGCATCTCTGATTTGCATAAGGTCCTGAGTTTAGTGTTGCTGAAGTGGGAAAACAAAGCACAACTGAAATCCCAGGTTCTTCTCTCAAGGCACGGCCGGGCTGGAAGAAGAGGTAAGACAAAGCCCACTCATAGCAGCCAAGGCTTTGCCCAGAGAGATGAATGAAATGGATTCTGGAGAGGTCTTGTGGTTTTGTAGGCCCAGACCAATTTCTGTTTTAAGTCAAATCACTTGAGTTTTCTTTGGACAGCTCAGAGTTTCCAGGTCTCACAGTCCATCTGGTTACCTGAATTCACTTTCAAACTGGAGACAGGCATATTACCCAGGTTGTTGAATAAAATTCAGTCTTAAGAATTTTAAGGACACTTGGGAAATTACCAGTGTGGGAGCCTTTCATATCTTTTCTACTTTTCCAATACTAGGATTTATTCTGGGGCCTTTACATTGAGCTACATCTCCAACTCTTCTCTTATTGCGGGGGGCGCCCTCGAATCAGTAAATTGTTAAGTTGCCCAAGCTGGGCTCCAACTTGTGATCTTTCTGTCTCAGCCTCCCAAGAGTGCTATAATTATAGGTGTGTACCACCACCTGCACTTTCATATCTTAATAAGCATTTCCACAGAGATGGACCTTGGGACCTTGCCTCAGACTGGTAGAAGGATGGTGTCAGATGAAAAATCACACTTCCGTCACCACCGTATGATTTCAGAAGAGCTGTTTGACTCCTGTTTCTGAGCTAATTGCAGTGTACAGCACAGATGCCTGGCAGCAGAAGGGCTGAAGCAATCTTAAAGTTTCTTGCTTTCAACACCACTTGACCAAAGTCACAGAGGGAGCGCTTTTCATTGTACCTCAGGAGAGCACATTACAACTCTGTGACAGCTTCTGGCCTCTGCTGTATTCCTGGCAGGTGTGCTCTGAATCTATTATCCAGGGGATAACTTGCTTTGCATCCCTGGGGGCTGCTTGCAGCTGCAGGTCCTGACATTACTTAAGATAGAGAACTGGGTTATCTCATAAAGTATTAAATGTATGAAATTAAATGGGGGCAAGTTTCCAATGAGCAAAGAGAATGCCCAAAATGGACCAAGGATCTGGAGGAGAACAAAGGGTCAGACTTTCAGGAGCCCTCTCCAGTTGGTGTGTATGTAGGAAACAATACTGTGCCTAGGATTTGCAATCGGAAAAGTCCCCATTTTCCATATCGATGACTGCTGGCAGCCCAGAGCAAACTCCCTGAGTCTCAGCATGTATGATTTACCAAAAATATAGTTTGGCCCTATGTGACCTGGCTAAAATATTCTGCTTTCCTTTCTTTTTTGCACTGACTTTTCAAAAAATATTTTTTTTCTAAAGAAGCTTGAATATTTCAACTTTGCAAACTAGAACTGTGTTGAGTGGAGGACAGAAAGGAATTGGATGATGGAACAGAATTATAGCTGAATTTGTTAAGAACTCCTCCACTTTTTGCCTTTCTGTTTCATGAGCTGATCTACTCCACCGTCCTCCAGTTACTTCAGTCAATGCAGGAATGAGACCTGAGGGCTACAGGCCTGATGGATTCATCAGGAATTTTCTTTCCTGTTCTATTTTTGGTATATTCAGTGTGAGTATCTGCACACAGGGACCAAAGGCACCTTGGAATATGACTAAGGGTAACCCAACCGCTCCCCATCTCTGCCCCTTTTCAGGTAGCACCAGTAGAGCTTGAATCTAGTAGATACTGTTAGAACCTGCCACTACCAACCCAAATCTCACACACGTCCACTCACACTGCTTTAACTCATGTAGATTCCACGCTGTTCAGAAGCATAGAGCCCATACCATCAGGTCTTTACAGAAGGTGCATATTTGTGAGTGTCTCCCTTGAGAAAGGGTCCTTTACTTGCCTTCTTGTTTGATCCTTTGACTTTGCTCTGATCCTTCTTTCACTGATCACTAGATTATAGAAAACTACATTTCCAAGGATCTCTTACTATATGTCTTTTTAGTTAAACTAGTGGGAAGCAGTGTTGGGAAAATAGAGAAGAGAAGCAAGTGAAAGTTGAAGGAATTTTTCTCTCTGTCTACCTTGGGAGGTGTTTCATTTTAAGACTCTTTCCATTCCTTGACTTTATCTCCCATCTGCCAGGCCTACTGTGCACCCAGCTCCTTCTAAACAGCCTTGACTCCTGACGCCTTTCAGCTTTCTTCATTGACTGCTCTATAGTGGACCTGGCTTCTTGCTCTTGTTAATTCTGGGTTTTCAATTGTATTCTCAGTACTTTGACCATCTATATAACTAATTTCCTGTATTGTTTCTTTTTTTTCATTCACTTGGTTTGATGTGTTTAAGAACCATTTTTATTTTTTTAATCTAAGACTGCCCATTTGTATCCTTGACCATTTTTCTATTGTGTAGTTGATTTTTTCAGTCAATTTATTAGGGACTCTGCATTAGGAATATTAGTCCTTTGTCACTGGTATGAATTGCTAATATTTTTCCACTGTTGGAGCTTTTACTTTTGTAAACTTGTGGTTTGTTCATTTGCTATGCACAAGGTTTCTTAAAAATGTTTTTTTTTAATTTGGCTTTTTTATTTTAAAAAGCAAAACATAAAAAAGGGTAGAAATAATAAAGAATTTGAAAAAAACAGTAAGGAATCAACACTTGTTAATATATTGCATATTGTTGTCTTAGAAGTAGTTGTTCAAGTTACAAGATCTAGGCATAAAAAATGATCAGACAATCAAACAATGGCAACACAAACTATTCTTTTTGATGAACTAACAGAATTAGCAGTTTAGTTATAATGTTTCAAGTAAATAAATTTATTACTATTCTGGTGCTGCTAAATCGATCATAATTAAAATGTCCTTTCTCAGTCCCATGATGTTGTATTTAAGTATTTTCATAGTTTCATTTTATAAATGTGTAAATTACTCCAGGAAAAATTTCCCAATGGATCAAAAATATATCAATCTAGCTTCATTTCTTTACTTTTTGCAAATGATTTTGCAATTATCCTAATACCATTTATTGAATACGTTACTATGTTAGTCTTTTCTATTGTGACAATAAAATGACTGAAGCTGGATGCTTTACAAAGAAATGGAGGTTACTTTGCTCACATTTCTGGAGATTCAAGAGCATGGCATAGTATCTCCTCAACTCTGGAAAAGACATTACTATAAATGGTATCAAAATAGTAGGATGTGTGCAGCAGAAATCAGGAAGTGAAACCTAATGTGAGAAGGATTCTGGGGTCAGGCTGACTTTTTCACAACAATACTTTTATTTAAACTAACTTGGGTCACGTGAAAACTATATTATCCTTTCCCAAGAGCACTGCCCCATGACCTGAATACCATACACTAGGTCCCACCTCTTAAAAAGTCTCCAACCTCTCAACACTGCCACCCTAAGGCCAAGCTTCCAGCACATAATGGAGACACATTCAAAACATTTCTTTTTTATTTATTTATTTATTTTGCTATTCTCCTTTTTAAAAATTTACTTCTTTTTATTTTAAAAAGCAAAGCAAAAAAAGGGTAGAAATAATACAGAATTTAAAAAAATACAGTAAGAGATCAACACTAGTTGATATGTTAATATTCTGCATACTGTCATTTTAGAAGTAGTTGCTCAAGTTATAAGATCTAGACTGGTGCGACCATTGTGGAAATCAGTATGGAAATTTCTCAAAACGCTAGGATTGGAAGTCCCATTCAATCCAGCTATTCCCCTTCTGAGTATGTTCCCAGAAAAATTGAAAATGTCATGCCACAGCGATATATGTGCACCCATATTTATAGCAACACAATTTATAATAGCTCAACCTTGGAAACAACCAAAATGCCCATCAACCAGAGAATGGATGAAAAACATGAGGTATTTTTAAACAATGGAATATTACTCAGTTATTAAAAAGATGGTCTTGAGGCCTTTATAGGTAAATGGAGGCAACTTGAGACTATACTCAAAACATTAAGCCATTAACAGTCATCTTTCTTTAACGCACTTGAGATAAAACCTTCATGACACTATGATTTCCTACATGGTAATTAAATGAGCAGAATTCTCTAGTATACAACATTTTAGAACTGTTTTCTTTCATCAAGCAAAATACATTTGAGATTTACATTTGTCATGGCATGTGTCCATAGTTTACTACATTTTATATATTCTGAATCATATTATGTATGTGGATTTTCTAGTTTGTTTACCAGTTGAAGAGTATTTGAATTATTTCTAGCTTTTGGAGATCAATAAAGCTGGTTCAAACATTCCTATATGACTTTTGTATAAATGTAAGTTTTCGTTTCTCTTAGGTTCATACCGAGGAGTAAAGTTGGTAGTTAGTATGATAAGTAAACTATGTATTTAAAAAAGGCTAAAGTGTTTTCTGAAGCAATTGTAACAATTTGCACCCTCACAGTACCTTGTGAGAATTCATCCTGAAAACTCAAAGCCTTGTGCACATACTCAGGAACAAAAACCAGAATCTTATTAAACCTATGTTTTGACAGTTGAGATGGGACTGATGTTCAGGAGAGAAGAGCTCAGAACCAGCAAAGACCGAGCCTTTGCAGCATAAGCAAAACAGGGCAAGAACACATGTTAACACAGAACTGCCAGCCTGAGAACTAGACAGATCATGTCCCTTAATAGTTTTTGCCAGCAGAGTACAGGGTGAGTGAGGCAACTTAGAAGGGAATAATTGGGTCCTCTGGACAATCTAAACTATATATTGTTGGTCTCAGACAGAGAAGGGCAGAAACTTTGATTTCAGGAAAGACAACAGGTGCAACAGTTACTCATCTAGCTGGTCTTTACAAATCTTTGTCCTGGAGATGAAATATCTGACATGCAAAGACCTCTGACCCTGACTGGTATTGCTAGCAACTCTTCCACTGGAAAAGGAGTGAGGCTGGTCTAGCTGGACCACAACTAAGAGGCTGGATAGCGACTTCACATTAGATACTCACATTTGAGCAAGTTTATAATTTAAATACCTATCTAAAAATGAGAAATGACTATTCTTTGTCAAGAATATAAACAACCTTTGTTGTTACTAGATGTTAGTTAAATTATTTTTTACTATGCAAGTTCTGTAAACAGTTGAAGAGAAGGTGATGGTCCCTAGGAAATAGAGGGCAAGCAGCTAAGTTTGCCAAGTGGTTAGGGAAAGGAGTAGATCAGCAGAGAGAAAAAGATTTTGCCCTACCGGCTCCAAAGTGAGACACTTGAAGCCTCATTGCCTTTCAGGCTTCCCATCCACTATGACACATAAAAAATCCACACTCCATTTTACCCCCAAAGAAACTAAAGCTGTTAAAGTTTATCTTTAGCATTAAAAAACCTACAATTTTCCTCCCATAAGGAAAACATCTGTCTGACTTAAAAGCTTCAAACTCTATACCCAAAAGATAAGTTGGTAACTAGAATCAAAAAAGAATCTGAAGGTAATGAAGCATAAACATATATAAAAGGTAATCAAAAGAAAACCGTAGCTGGCCCAGAATGTTTCTGCTGAGGAAATATGCTTCTTGCCTCAGGCTGTGGGAACATGGGGAGATAAACATTTTCTGAAATAGAGGCTGGCCATGGACCTTGCAGAGTCAGGGCTCTGAATGATGCACACTCCAGGCCTGGCCCAACCTGTGATGCCTCTGGGCATAGACTACTTTTGGTCAAAACAGTATTCCTAGGCTCAAGCTAATGATTGGTATTAAAAAATTTTCCCCAGGGTCCTGTCTGGTTTACTGCTATACTGAAGGGGAAAGTGAGGTAAGACTCTATAAGGACATAAATAGGAGAAGAAAATGATAATATATAGTCTCTGTAACAGTTTCATTGTCTGAAGAAACATCTGTGCTCCACCTATTCATCAATCTCAACTCCCAAGCCCTGAATTCACTAATCTTTTATTGTCTCCATAGTTGCATCTCCCAAAATGTCATACAATTGGAATCATACAGTAGGCAAGCTTTTCAAAATGATTCCCTTCGCTCGGTAATTTAAGTTTCTTTCATCCCATTTTGAGGTTGCCTTTTTAAAAGGCCAACACTGCTGAAAGGTAAATGTAATGAATTTCATCAGAAAAAAATTTCTTTAGCAGATAATTCCATTTTTATTCCTTCCAGTAGGCTTGCTTTGAGGTGATTAAAACTAAAACTGTATTATTTATTCAGTCCTTATTCTCCCAGCTAGATTGCAGGCTTCATGAAGAACGAGTTGTGTCTGTCTTCTTTACCTCCTGGCAGCTAGCAGTGATGGACTAGATACCACTGAGTGGATTATCGCTAAGTGTCTGTTGAAGAGAGAGGCTGGAACAGTTAGAAGGAACTGTCTCTGCTGAGATAATTCTTAGGAAAGTGGGACCACCATGGAACCAGTGCATCCCCAGATGGAGACAGCAGATGAGTCAAGAGACTGGTGAATAATGAACAACTATGAGTTCTGTGACGTGTCACGTCACATGACCTCCTAGTGTTTGAAAGAGGGAGCTGCATCCTGTGGCCTCTGCCAGCTCTGCTGACAACCTTTCTTCTCCACTCCATCTCCAAATACGGTGCCAAAAACATAGGAGTTGGTCATGGACTCTTAGGATACTCTAATTTTATCTCTTTGAATGGGCTCTTGAACTAACTATTCCAAATATTCTGATTAATCACTCCTTTCTAGACCCATAATTATCTATCAGCCAATCAATCATGGATACACAGTTCACCCTAATTACTAATTGTCTGAGCTTGATTTTCAATCACAGGTTTTCCAGTAGAAATTATTCCAGTATGGATGGCCAAGAAATAAACATCTTAAACCACCATCATTATCATAATGCACTGTCTGGCCAGTTAGTATCTTTGGATGTGTGCTGTGTATGCATGTGTGTGTGCAAGTGTGTAGTATTTACCATTGTGATTAGCACTGATTTGCCTTGATTATGGCATGATTAATGTTGACTGCACTGCCTTTTTTCCAAGCAGGTGGGCTTCAGTCAGAGTACTGGGGGCTGGGCTCTCAGTCTCCACCCTACCTCCATTCACTGTGTGACTTCAGGGACACCTCTTCCTATTTCTGAAACCCAGCTTCCTCCATGGAAAACAAGGGATTGAACAGGATCAGACGTAACAAACTTATTAATCAGAAAGGCAACAATGATTAGAGATGTGAAGAATTGTGTAAGGCAGGCAGGATTACATGGAAATCTTTGGACAACACATTGTCAAACAAGGAATTTTTATGTGTATCAGTCACCGCTTACTAGAGAAACAGATTTAAAGCAAGATATACAAATATATAAGAATTTACAAGACTGGCAGACAATGACTGCCTACAGATTGAGATATGGATGAGTGTAAAAGATCTGTCTATCAGATGGAGATCTGAAGGATCTAGTCAAGTGCCTGGAGGTCACCAGAATGTCCCATGCAAATCCGTATCAGGAGGCCTAAGGGTCTGCAATGGAAGACTGAAGAATCTTCATTGGAAGCCAGGAGATAACATCCAAGGTGACGGTGAAGACTGGCTCTCCTTCAAAGAAACAGAAGTGAGTCTTCCTTTTCCTTTCCCTTTACTACCATTCTGGGGACAATTCTCCTTAGGGGGGATCTTCCATACCCAGAACTATGCTGATCCATTTAGTTTTCTTACCCAAGTTGACATAATCAATTAACTATCACAATATGACAAACAGGTAGGATTTCACTTCCTAAAATAGTACAGTAACCTTCATCCTCTCAATTTTTTATTTCTATACTTTGGTAACAGATGTATATCTCTTTATGATAATGAACTGGCATTCAAAAGACGATACGTAGTAACTGACCCTAAGCCTTTGAACTCAGAAACAATAAAGCATGTTTGGGTCTGGGAAATTCTGAAGAGCCTGTGATCTCTTGATGGGCTGGTCCCTTCCTGATACTTGAACTTGTTACAGGGAAGATAAGCCAGGCCTGTGCTGTCAGATATTCCAGTTTTTAAATCCAGCTGTGCGCCTGGATTTTTATGTGGCAATCCCCACAGGTCACACAAATTTCTCAATCTAGTTTGATGCATTTTACCTCTTTCTGACCTCTGTCTTAGATCTTCACTGTTGTGTTGTCTGCTGATTTGAAAGACTGGGGACAAGTGCAATGATTTCTTTTTTAGAGAAATATTTAGCCTGTGAGAGAGTATATGAAGAACAAGTAGTGGAGGGTAGTGGCTAAATTGGGTTCTAGGCTGGGAAGAGGGGACAGCATCTTCATATGTGGTGTAGCTCATCATAGACTCTGCATTTTAAATTCTATTATTGGGGTTTACAGGTTTTTTAAGTGAGGGGGACAGATGAGTGATTGGAGGATTCTTCTGCTGGACACATGTGACATAATGGGATAATTCATTTTGACTAGATGCACTGGTTTGGTGTGGATAAAGTTTGAAGTCAGAACTCGGGTGGCAAATGCAAATTTTCTAACAATTTATTGTGCAATTAGAGGTCTTGAATGGGATCTCAGTTTCTTCATTTGAGGAATGAGATTGTAAAAATGGACTGGTGCTCTGTAGAATTAATGTGAAGATGGACTGAGAATGTCCTTTGTACACTGAAATACTTGAAGAAAACAATTACTCAGGGATAACTGTTCTAGGAGATTTTGGAGGTGAAAATACTAATTTCAGCATTTGGCACCTGAAGACAGCAACCAGTTTTTATGGCTACTAGATAATGGCTCTGCAATGTCCTTCTCTCTCTCTTCAGGAGTAGGCAAGAATTCACCAAATAGTAGATATCCAGGTTCTTTTTTGACCTATTTGTGTTACCAGTGTGAGAAATTATTATGTTTTTCCTTCTTGAATTTGAGACTTATTTTGAGGTTCTTATCTTCACTTGCAAATCTCCTTTCCCAGTCACAATTGCTCTGAGGGGAGAAAAGTGAAATATAATTAACTTTTTAATTGAAGCACTAAATGAAAGAGGTGCTTTAATTATTCACTATTACTGTATGCAGTGTTCCCAAAAGCTATCAACTTATTTAGTTTAGGGAACAAGTGAATCCAAGTGAGTACTGTGGCATATTGAAGTTTAAATATTTATTCAGAAACATTTCCAAAGCTGCACAAGATTAGGCCACAGAAATGTGACAAACTAAATTTGTGGTTGCAATTCAGAACAAATTAGAGGTCCAAACCATGGATTCTCATTCATTTTTTTATTCATCTACTCATTTGTTAACTCTGAATATGTGCTCTAGGCTGAGAGACTAGATGAATCAATCATAGTCCTGCCCTATGTAGACACTATAGCCTAGAGGAAGAAATGGAACTCTGCAGGTATTACTACCCTGAATTTGCTTGTCACAAACAAAAGTCTCATTACTGAAACCTGATATTTACAGATCCAACAGAGAGAAGGGAATGCAATACATCTGAATAAGTGATAGTTTTTTTTTTCCCAGTGACGTTGTTTGGACCAATTATTCTGTCACCTGGAATATGATTTCTTCCAGTGATCAAAATAGAAGAACAGGATGTTTGGTTTAGGGTTACTGAATACAGCCATGCAAGTCATGGACCTTAAGACTCCAAAGTGTGGTTGAATAGATTCAGCTATGATTCCTGCCCCTGGCGCTGTACGTGGTGGTGGCCCTGTACTATGTTCAAGTGGAACATAAAGGACAACATATTTTTTTGGAAGTGATGGGAGAAAAATCACACCTAAATATTAATCCAAAGCAGAGGTCACTCTGCTCATCACTCATTGTAGTTCAGAATCCTGGACAACAACTAGACAGTGTTAGAACAGAAGAACCTCTGGACAGGTTCTCTGACCCAGTGTGTGTTCAGGGTGAAAAAAGTGGGAGGCCTGTTTAGTTCACTGATACATTGCCAGAACCGAGAACAATATACAGAACATAGTAGACACTCAGTGGATATTTCATGAATGGCTCCAAGCCCTTGCAGATTTTCCATTCTTGTAACTGAAGAACTTTTGGTCCTGTTGCTGCTTCAGCCTTTTCTTACAGTCAAGATCCTCCCTGTTCCAAAACAAGTGCCACTAAGTTTAAAGAATACTAAATCGGTAGTGTCATATGTTCCCATTATGACTTCTATGTAGTTTCCAGAGCTTTCAGTGTTGGTGCTTTGCTTTGGGACTAAGTAGATTAGTCCCCACCATTTTATACCACAGTCCTAAGACTCTCAGACACTGTACTCAGTTACCCTAAATCTTAGTTCCTTTAGTTTGGGATTCTGGCCTGGTTTATGGCTAAATGGCCCCTGGTTACAGTGTACCCACCATATTGCCAGTTCTGCCTGGCTAGAATCTGTTTCTGTGGTGACTTCCTCTCCCTTCCCTTCCCTGCACTCCAGCATCCTTGCCTGCAAAACACTGCCTCACCAGGCTCATCTCTGTTCTAAACCTCTCAATTCTCACTCTGCTCTTGATGGACAGGATAGGAAAAAATGGACCTAAAACATCTTTTCTTAATTAGGTAATTAGAATTCCTGGTTAACGTGGAGGAAAGCCAAAATCCTGTTTCAATTTGATGTGTTCAGATGGACAAAGAAGGGATTTCAGAGTCCTAGTTTTCGGACCTTCCTCCCAACATTTCCCTAAATTAAGAAAGTCATTTTAGAGAGAGGCAATCGTAGTGCTGAAAATATGAGTTTCCTCATATGGACCCCTGTAAACTCTGTGAAAGCAAAGAACATGTTTTTCTTATGTACCAGTCTACATTAATTCTCAGGACCTACTGCATGAAGCTGCTGGAAAACAGGGGCTTGATAAGTATTTGCTGATGAATGAATAACAAAACAAAAAATGAAGGAAAAAAATTCTCCCTAGCTCTGTGTTGGAAACAAAGCACACATTTTCCAAGTGAAAAGTAAGTTTGGCTTTGCCACATCTGTGACTTCTCTTGTCACTGAACTGCTCATCCATAAAGCTATGTTGCTTTGCATGGTTTAAGGTAAAGATGTGAGAAAACAATGTTTTCTCACAGTATAAGTTCTCTATGGGCCATAAAATGGCCCTAAGACTTTCTTTACCACAAATATACGGTATTTGGTATAAACGAATTGGGCAATGTAGGGGAAAGACATCAGAATTATTTCAAGTGGGATGCATTATTTCTGCACTCATTCTGTGTTCATCACTCCGTTTATTTACAAGACAAGCTCAACACGGTCCCTGCCCTCCTTACTGGTCACAAGAGTGAGGACCCTGGTGAGCCATAGCCCAATATGCAGAGGGCCCAGCCTTCAAGTCCCAAGATGGCAATTGATTGGGAGATTAGAGGTGAAATCACCTCCTATTCCTAGACAACACTGGGTTAGAAGTGACTTGGTCATTTTCCCCAATATTAGGTGAAGATGAATTGCTATTCTGATCTGCTTGGAGACTTGATGCTTTGCCAATAGAACAGTTGAAATCAGAAAGGTAGAAACATGCACTTGTCTATTCAACCTATGCATGTGCACACAGTTAGGGTAGAGGGTCTCAGAGGATTGTGGGTAACACTGCTGTGGACTGAAAATCGTTTGGCTTTTGTTCTTGGATAAAAATGAAAAAAAAATTTTAAAATTGTGACTTGGAGAATCCAGTGATTTTGGAAGCTTCAAGTTCATTTAATTTCCCCTGTTCAAGTTCTAACTTGGATGAAGAGACTACATTTTTGCAGAGTGAAACAAATGTGATTCATATGGGTAGCACAAATCAGTGAGCAGAACTTAAGTGTCTGAGGAACAGATTTTAAGTGTTGTTAGTAAGAAAACTGGAATTTCTTCAGCCCAAGCAAACTGCAGAATGTCAATTATGGCAGGGTGAAGGTCTGCGGCAGAGGTCAGCTGTTTGAGTCTGGGACTCTGCAGTCCCACTGCTCTTTGTCACAAGCGGTGGGAAGGAAGTCATCAAGGTCTGCTCATCCATCATGAAGAGAAAACGCTGCTACCCTGTTTCAAAACCCTGCTATGATTCCTGATCTAACTAGAGAAATAGAAAGATCTCTAAAAAGTGAAGAGATAGAAGGAAGAAAACTGCCATATTGTTGCACATGTGCAGAGCGACAGCCTTTGCTTTCCTTTGATGACATTTACCTGTTCAAAGAACTGAAAAGCCAGGGCCTGATCATCAAAGTCACCACATTTACTGACACTATGCAGAAGACAATGTCAAGCAAGCAGAAAGATCTGTATCTTTCTGATAAGATGCAGCTTCATTTTAAGAAATATGCACCAAAGCTCATTCTTCCTTTCAAACCAATAACACTTTACCCATTGCCCAGACTCTCCCCTTTCTCTCTTCTCCCTATTCTACCCAGACTCTGATAACAACTACTTTACATTCAACTTCTTTTTATTTAAGAGAAAAAAGACACAGAAAAGAAAAGCATAAAAGCAAAAGAGACAAACAAACAACAGCAACAAATCCAATACAATAACACTATAGGTTTACAAAACAAGATGATAGGAATTTGACAATGGTTGTAATACTGCATACTCTTACCTTCAAAAGGGTTGCTTAGGTTACTAGACACACACACACACGAATTTAGGTCTTTTACCTTTTCTTTTCCTTCTTTCTTCCTTTCCCCTATCCCAACTACTTTTCCTCTTTGAGCAGTTTCTTACCCTTATATGGTATTTATTGTAGATTTTGGATTGTGTATATTTTTTCAGTTTCATACACTAGGGAGAAAATACCGTATTTACACATGTGAGTTTGATTTATTTCACTTATGATTATGGTCTCAATTAGTGTCCATTTACTCATAGAAGTCTCAATGCAGTCTTTCTTGATAGTTGAGTAGTACTTCATGTATAAAAATACCACTTATTTTTTATCCATTCCTTGATGGATGGGCACTTGGGTTGTTTCTAAAACTTGACTATCACAAATTTTGTAACTATAAACATGGGTGCACATATATCACTGTGGAATGATGTTTTCAATTCTTCCAGGAAAATGCCTAGAAGCAGGATAGCTGGATCAAATGGAATCTTTAATCCTAGCTTTTTGAGGAATCTCCACACTAACTTCCACAGCAGTTGCAGCAGCCTACATTCCCACCAACAGTGGAGAAGAGTTCCTTTTTCCCCACAAGCCCCTACAGCATTTGTTATTCGGTGATTTCTTGATCTTGACCATTCTTTCTGGGGTCAGATGGAATCTCAGTGTTGTTTCAATTCACATTTCCTAAATGAACATTGACATTGGACATCTTTTTTATGTGTTTATTTGCCATTTGTATTTCTTCTTCTAAGAAGTTTGTATTCATCTCAGATGCTCATTTTTGGATTGGGTCCTTGAATTTTCGGGGCCTGATTTTTACAATTCTTTATATGTTCTAGATAGAAGTCCTTTGTCTGAGGGAGAGTTGGCTAAGATGTTTTCCCAATTCATGTTTTTTTTTCCACTCTGTTGGAGATTTCTCTTGACATGCAAACACTTTTAATAAGATGAGATCCCAGTTGTTGATTTGAGGAAGAACTTCCCGTGCAGTTTGATTTTTGTTCATGAACTCTTTGCCTACTTCTATGTCATCAAGATTTTTATCTACTTTATCTTCCAGCAGATTTAGTGTCTCTGTTTTAATATTTAGATCTTTGATCCATTTTGACTTTAGTTTAGTGCATGGTGATAGACATGGATCTAGTTTTAGTTTTTGGCATATAGAAAGCCAGTTTTTCCAGTAACACTTATTAAAGAGGCTACCTTTCTTTCAGAGTACATGTTTGGTCGCTTTGTCAAAGATCAAGTGTCTGAGTGTGTTTGTAGTTGTTGCCGTATCTTCTGATCTATTCCATTGATCTTCAGGTTTGTTTTTATTCCAGTACCATTCTGATTTTATCAAAGTAGCTTTATAGTATAATTTCAAGTCAGAGATTGAGATGCCTCCTGCCTTACTTTTGTTGCCCAGAATTACCTTTGGTATTCTAGGTCTCTTCTGGTTCCAAATGAATTTTAGGGATGATTTCTCTAGCTCTGTGAGGTATGCAGATGGTATTTTGATTGGAATTGCATTAAATCTGTATAACAATTTTGAGAATGGCAGTTTTCACAATGTTTGTTCTTCCTATCCATGAACAGGGAATAGCTTTCCATTTTCCGAAATCCTCTCTGAGTTCCTTTTTCAGAGTTATGTAATTTTTACTGTATAGATCTTTTACCTCCTCTGTTAGATTGATTCCTAAGTATTTCATTTTTTTGGATGCCACAGTGAAAGTTGTGGTTTTGCTTATTTCTTTCTCAGTGAGTTTGTTGATTGTGTACAAGAATGCTGTTGATTTTTTAGTGTTGACCTTGATCCAGCAACATTACTGAATTTGGTTAATACATCTAGAAGTCTTTCAATGGAGTTTTGGGGGCCTTTTATGCAGAGTATCATATCATCTACAAATAATGGTAATTTAATTTCTTCCTTTCCTATCCTTGTTTCTTTTTATTTCTCTCTCTTGTGTAATTGCTCTGGCTCATGTTTCCAGAACTATATTGAATAGGAGTGGTGATAATGAACATCATTGTCTTGTTCCCGATGTTAGCTTGAAAGTTTTCAGTTTTTGTCCATTTAGTAAGGTGTTCGATGTTGGTTTATGATATATGTCTTTTATCAGGTTGAGGTAGAGACCATCTATTCTGATTTTCTGTAGGATTTTTATCATGAATGAGTGTTGGATTTTGTCAAAACCTGTTTCTGAATCTATTGAGATAATCATGCAATTCTTGTCCTTGGCTCTGTTGCGCTTGTATCTGTTGGCATATTATGCTTATTGATTTGAATATGTTGAACCATCCCTGCTTTCCTGGGATGAATCCCACTTGATCATGGTGTATCATCTTCCTGATGACTTGTTGCATTCTATTTGCCAGTATTTTATTGAGGATTTTTGCATTTATGTTCATTAGGGAGATTGGCCTGTAATTTTCTTTTTTAGTTGGGTCTTTCTTGCATCTATATTCATTAGGGAGATTGGCCTATAATTTTCTTTTTTAGTTGGGTCTTTCTCTGGTTTTGGTATTAGGGTAATACTTGCTTCCAGGAATGAGTTAGGTAGACTTGTTTACCTTTCACTTTCACTGAATAGTTTGAGGAGTGTTGGAATTAAGTCTTCCTTGAATTTCTTGTAGGATTCAGCAGTGAATCCATCAGGACCTGGGCTTTTCTTTGTTGGTAAGTTTCTAATTACATTTTCAATTTCATTAATTGAAATTAGGTTATTCAGCAGTTTTACATCTTCTTGATTCAGCTTTGGTAATTCATAGGTTTCTAGGAATCTGTCCATTTCTTTTGTGTTATTGAACCTATGTGAGTAAAGGTTTTCGAAGTAGGTGTTGATGATCTTCTGTATTTCCACTGGGTCTGTAGTGATTTCACCCTTTTCATTTCTTATGGCATGAATCTGAGTTTTTTCTTTCCTCTTCTTAATAAGGTTGGCTAGGGGTTTATCAATTTTATTTATTCTTCCAAAGAACCAACTCTTTCATTCATTCATTCTTTGTATTGTTTTCTTAGTTTGAATTGCATTAATCTCTGCTCTGATCTTTATAATTTCCTCCTTTCTTTGGACTGTGGGCTTGACTTGCTCTTCTTTTTCTAGAAGTTTGAGGTGCAGCATTAGGTTTTTTTGTGTGTGTTCTTTCCATTTTTCTGATGTGGGAGTTCAGTGCTATAAATTTTCCTCAGAGGACTGCTTTCATTGTGTCCCACAGGTTCTGATAATTTGTATTTTCATTTTCATTCAATTGTAGATATTATTTAATTTCTCCTGGGACCCATTGGTTGTTTAGTAGAGTATTATTTAATTTCTATGTGTTTACGGGGTTCTTGTGGGCTATTTTGTCTTTAATTTCCAATTTTATTGTGCCTTTACTCAAGCATGTTCTGTAAGTTGTACATGGGTCTATTTTACAGAATGACCCATGTACAGCTAAGTAGCATGTGTATTCTGATGTTGTTGGGTGAAACATTCGGTACACATCTACTAGGTCCATTTGTTCACAAGTTTGATTCAGTTCTGTTATTTCTTTGCAGAGATTTTGTTTGGTTGATCTGTCTCTTTGTGAGAATGGGGTGTGAATGTTCCTCATTATAACTGTATTATAGTGTATTTGGTTTTTCATGTCTATTAAGATTTGTCTTACATGCTTGGCTTCTCCCATTTTTGGTGCATATATATTCATGATTGTAGTCTCTTCCTCTTGAAGTTTTCCCCTAACAATATGTAGTGATCCTCTTTGTCTCTTTTGATCATTCTTGGTGTGAAGCTCACATTGTGTGCAAACAAAATAGCTACCCCTGATTTTTTCTGGGTTACTATTGCATGGAGTATTGTTTGCCATCCTTTGATTTTTAGTCTATGAAATTCCTTTTGAGTTAAATGTATTTCTTGTACACAGCATATTGTTGGATTTTGTTTCTTAATCCACTCTACCAGTTCGTTTTTTACTGGTGAGTCAAGATCATCTACATTGATTGGTATAACTAAGATGTACTGACTTAGCATTGTCATGTTGGTTTTCTATTTTTTCTGTTTAATTATTTGCCACCCTCCTGGTGGATTGCACTGAAATACTGCACTGGGCAGAGCTTTGATCCTCCTTAATAGTTTCCTTTTGATGTTGTTCTTGGGATTTTAGTTATCTTTGTCTCTTTCCAGAGTGTCTTTTAGTATTTTTTGTAGTGTTGGTTTGGTGGCCATCAGTTTCTTCAGTTGTTCTTTGTGATGGCAGAATCTTATTTCTCCATCAATTTTTAAAGATAGGTCTGTACTATGATACATCAATCTTAGTTGAAAGTTGTTTTTTTCAGGACCTGAAATACTTCACACCAAGTTCTTCTAGACTTGAAGGTGTGTGTTGAGAAGTCTGCCTTGATTGTGATAGGCTTTCCTTTGCAGGTGATATGTTTCTTTTCTCTGACAGATTTTAGTACTCTGTTCTTGTGCTGAATTTCTGATATCCTAATTATTATATGTTTTGGTGAAGATTTATTTGGGTTATGGTTAATTGGAGTTCTGTATACCTCGCTTATCTACATATCAGATTCTCTTTCCATGTTTGGAAATATTTCTGCTATTATTTCTGCAAATAGTCTTCACAGGTCATTTGTGTCAACCCCTGCTTTTTCATTGACACCTATCAATCTTATATTGTTTCTCTTTGCATCATCTTGAAGTTGTTGAATTGTTGCTTCCTGGTTCTTTGATATTTTTAAGAGATCTTTTGTTTCATGACCATAAGCTTCCTTGCTCTCTTCAAGGTCTGAGAGTCTGTATTCAGCTTCATTCAAGCGGTTTTGCCAGCTTTGAATGGAATTTTTAATTTCCTGAATATCCCTTTGAATCTGTTTCATGAATTCTAATTCTGTCTTATATTGTTCATTCAAAATTTCCATCACTTTCTTAGGTTCCTCTATTTCTATATCTAGATCTTCTTTAGATCACAGCATTTCTTTCCTAATGTTCGTGATTTCATTTTTTACCTGAAAAATTATTTCTGTATCAATGTTCATAAACATCTGTAATCTCAGAATCAGCCACCTCCATGAGCTTCCCAGCCATATCTTTGTGGTGTAGATCTTTGGGATTGTGACACTGAAGTGAGTTTGTGTTATGATCTGGACAGATAAGAGGAGAAGTCCTTGTTCTGGTCACATTACTAGCTGTGTCACCTTGGGCAGGTTCTGTGTACCTCTGATGTTGCATGTAAAATGTTTGTTTTAGGTCAAGTTCTCTAAAATAGATCCAGAGAGCATGGTTTGTACTTTCAGAAGAAACTGATAGAGAATGAGAGAAGCATCATATAAAAATGGCATTCAGGACTGTCATTTAAAGTGAAGTTGAGCTTCAGTCTATCCAGTAAGCACTGTTATGATCCACCATGGATCACAAATTGCAAAATCTGTGAGGAGAATGAATTGGAGCTTTTGTACACCTGTCACAGTAAGTCATAGGCTATACGCTGGGTGAGGGACACAGGTGGTATAATTTCCACACACTTCTGAGCTAGGTGGCTTCTAAACCTCTGGGAAAGGTTGTATAAGTACATACTAGCTTGGCAAAGCTGGAAGATGAACACACCAGTTAAACTGATATTTAAAATACTGCAAAGTGTTTTCTAAAATAGGAATAATCACTATACTAGTAGAATTAGATAAGACAGTATGTATCTATGATGTGTTTGAGACAGGTCCTATGCATAGACATTAGTAATAGAAGTAAAATTGGGGCAGAGTGTTTTTTCCACTTTAGTTAATGCTTCTAAAATATCAGAGTTCCACAAGCATTAGAGGACTTGTTAAAATATATGCTGCTCAATCCCACATCTGAAGTTTCTGATTCAGAAGGTCCATGGTAGGACTGAAGAATTCATTTTGCCGGTAAATTCCCGAGTGATACTAATGTTGCTCACATGGAGAACTACATTTTGTAAATCACTGGACTAAGCAAATTAAAGTCATAAACAGTCCAAAACTCATATGCATGAAGTAACTTTGACTCCTTTTGTGACATCTCTTCCTGTGCTATTTTGTAGCTATTTTGTACCTGGAAATACTTACATTGTGTTCTGCATGTGGTGATGAGTGGGAGCGGGCTAGTACCAGCTCATGAAAACCAATTGCTAAATTTCCAGGAGTTTTTCAGGTCAGTTATTAGACATAGTTTTTATTAAAAATTAAATTATATAAACTTGTAATTTATATTAATAACCTGTCAATAAGTACTCAAATTGCATCGCTTTCTAATTATTTTAACATTTCCAATTTTCTTGAGGTCATTTTCTTATGTATAATTTGCTGTGATTCAATGCCATGTTTAGTAACACCATAGTAGTGGCTTGAAGTTGGCCTGTGTTGACAGTATTTGCACTGTGTTGTGACAGCACATTCTTAAATATACCAATGTACTGCTACATAAAGTTCTTGAGCATTTATAACCGTGAATGGTCTTCAAGGCCCTTTTGTATGATGAGTATTATGAAGAAGAGCAGAAACAAGATAAAAAGTCCAAACACCTAGTAGATATTTAGTTTATATTCATGAATGGATTTAAGAGATTACATCATTTGAAACAGTCAGAATACAAAAAAATTCATAAATTTATTGCATGTTATTTTTTCTTTATTAAATTCCAAACCATCTACCCATTAAAATCATTGCCTTTGCACATCATTCACCCAGATTTCCTCCTATAAAATAGTTCTCATCGGACTTTTGCCAAGTTCAAAGTAACTTTCCCCTCAATCTATACCAATTAGCCATGTTAGAAGTTACTCTTCTTTCATTTGTGCTGTCTTTGAGGAATGAATGGAATGTTTCCTCATCCATGTGAAAAGTGTTTTGGTGCAGCTCCTCTATGCCACAGTCTGCACTTTGAATGCTTAGGATGTAAAGATGGAAAGGAGGTCTGTGATTTGAGCAGTGGGGTAGATAAGGCAGAAACAGAAATAACCAGAACTTGAAGACAGGCCAGAGAAGACAAGAGGTTGTGCATGAAGTTGTGGATTCAGTTTCTATACTTAGTTATTGAGGAGGTATCATCAAAATGTAGAAACTGAAAAGTAAAATTTGCAAAACAATAGTCCATTTGATTTCTCCTGTAGTATAGTTTGTGTCTGAGTGTGTTTCTGGCTCTGAGTACTTAAGGAAGAGACTATAGGTAACTGAGTGTTACCAAGGGATTGGAAATTTGGATCCTAGTCTTGGATTTTCATGAATGCATTAAGTGCTTTTAACTGAGCACTCACTGGACCTCCTTGAACTTCAGTGGAATATGGAGATGTTTATGCCTCATGTCCTTACAGCACTGTTCAACTAGTCAGCTAAAGCACTATTTCTATAATTCTCAGGTGAGGGTCCTGCATAGTCTTAAACTGAAGGAACACTTATATACTAAATAAACACTCTAGCATTTCCATTTTGATTTTCTATTTTTTACTTTGTTTTGAGTTTGGAATAAAAAAGGTATAGAAATATTTCTTCCCTAAGGAGCAAAAAGATCTGATGAAAAGGTAGAAAAGTGGCTTAGGAGAAAAGTCCAACTAGTGACCAGTTCTTTGGATTTCATAAAATATTTCATCAGAATTTTTAATTCTCCTTTGTTTTGCATTGTATAGTTATCTTTTTGCTATCAGGGATCCCATTACAGTTAATATTTGGAAAGCTTAGCAGATGAGACTTCTGCTTTTTTTTTTTTTAACTTTTTGTCAATTTTTACTAGCATAGACCTGAGACACATAAATAATTACATTTGTTTTAGGGATTTGGTCTATTTATTTATCTATCTATCATGTTTTAATCATTTTCTATTTCTTTCCTGCCACCCATGTTCCTCTTTTTCCCCTTCCTCATCTCCAAATAGTCTATCTCAGAGAAGACATTTTCTTTGTTCTTTTAACCCACTTAAACAATTATCTTTCTAATTTTGTTTGTTTATTGGCATGGGAATCAAACTCATGACCTTGAGCTTGCCAGGCAGGCACTGTGCCGCTGAGCCAAATCTCCAGCCCAATCTTTCCAGTTTTTGACAGAGAACTAATATCTAGAATATATAAATAACTTAAAAAATAACGTTCTGCAAAATGAAAGATCAGTCAAAATATGGACAACTAAGATAAGCAGATACTTTAAAAAAATACAAATGGCCAATAGGTACACCAATGTTTAGCATCTTTGGCCATTAGAGAAATGCAAATCAAAACAACTCCCCACAACAGACGTAATTATGAATTGAAAATATACAAATTAAAAATTATTTTTAAAAACATAAGACTAAAAACCTACTGAGATTCCATCTTACTCTAGAAAGAATATCTATCATCAAGAACTCAAAAAGCAACAAACGCTGGCAAGGCTGTGGGAAACAGGAAACCTTTCTGCAATGTTGGTTGGAATGTAACTGGTACAACCATTTATGGAAAATAGTGTGGAGATTCCTCAAGAAGCTAAAAATAGAAATTCCATTGGAACTAGCTATACCTCTTCTGGATAGCTTCCTGAAAGAGTTAAATATACAGTATTGCACTAGGGAGACAATATGAGATACTGTGAAAGCGAAAGGAGAAAAAACTGTTCAAAAAGAAAAAACAACCGGAGTGGGAGAAAGGAGAAAAGGAAGAAGGGAAAGTATTATATATATATATATATATATGTATATGTATATATATATATATATGTATATGTATATATATATATGTATATGTATATATATATATATATATATATATACACAAGATAGATAATTATACTACTAATCTCTATTAGGTCATCAAAAAGAATGGTTTGTTCTTGCATTGTTTGATTATTTTTTCATGCCAATGTCTTATAATCTGAGCAACCACTTTGAAGATAATATGCAATATATTTATCATGTTAATCTCATATTATTTTGTTTTGAAATTCTGTATCATCATTTTTATTCTTTTTCCCTTTAAAAGAAGATACTATACTGCAGTGATACATGTGCACCCATGTTTATAGTTACACAACTCATAATAGCTAAATTTTGGAAGCAGCTCATTTTCCACTGTCTTGTCCTGAGTCTGGGCTGCTTCTACATCAAGGCTGCTTTGCCCTATATTCTTTTTAGATAAATTGATTGCTGATATATTTACTCTTCATATTCCATATATCTTAGCTCTTTTTAAAGCTCTGAAGTGTCCCCTGTCTCTTGTCAATATCAAAACAACTCTTTAAAATTGGTATTAAGTATGACACTAACTCTAATTTGTGGGAGAAGAAACTGAAGTCCATAAAGGTAAAGTGAAAACCTAGTAAAATAGTATTTGGTGCCTAGTACTTTTGACCCAGCTTAGCATTCCAAACAATCCCAGCAACACTTCAGAAAAAAAGGCAAAGAGATGTCCTGAAAAGGATATTTCTTTAGCTTCCCTGGATAATCTCTCTTAGTCAAGAATTTCCAGGAATTGAAGAATGTTCAAATTAGAGACATGCAGAGCAATTATGGAAACAAGAGTAGACAATCAGTGGCCATTAGTGCCTGCATCTATCTGGAAATGATAGATGACATTAGTGACAAATCACTAGGATATGAGCTATGAAACATCAGAGGGTAAGGCTTATATTAATGATGGAGGGAGTTGTGTAAGGTTATTGAAGATGTAAATAGTTCCATTGCCCTTGAAATACAGTCCTTGTGGTAAAGAATAGTGACAAAATAGACCTGCCTTGAGAGCAGCAGGGCTCCTCCACCTTCTTATGCCAGCATGAAACAGGAACAGAGCCACGTAACCAACTGAAGCATCTTGGCATGTAAAACCCAGGTGCTGCTTCTCCCCAGCCAAGATTGTCAGCAACATGAGACTCATTTTCTGCGAAGGACTGGAGATAAAAAATCATGCATATTTTCAGAGATCCCATGTATCTTACTCCATCCTTGCCTTCTCTAGAAAGCCAGCAATGGAGTAGGAATAACAACAAAAGATTTTAGCATCTATCTCTGAATAAACAAATCAAACATCCAAAAGGAGGTGTTAAAACCGTGTTTCCACGTCAAGTATTTGTTTGTTCAGGTAAAGGCCTGTGGTGATCATTTAGCAATCACTGGTCATTCTACACAAAGTGAGTGCCTAGTGTGTCAAGTCTGTGAGACAATGAGTTGTGAATATGATATGGAACTTATGCAAAGGAATCCCAAAACCTAGGAGAGAGGGTTCATGCTTTCTATCTTGGAAATCCTCCTGGTGGGTGGTACCTGAGACTGGAGCTTCACTCAGCATCACAGACTGGTCATCACATCTTTATCCGCCTCTTCTCTTCTTCTGGTTCCCTCTTATGGAAGGTGTAGCTATTTTCAGGTTCAGAGTGGAGAGCCAGATCCTAACGCTGGAGATATTTTCATTTGCTTAGAGCAGGGTCAATCTTCTTCCTCATTTGGTCTGCCTCAGATATTTCCCCATCTCATTATAATTATCCTGCTGAAGACCCAGAGGAGCTTGTTTCCAGAGGAGAAATGACTGAACAATGGCATGGGAAAAGCTGACATGAAAATGGTAATAAGAACAACAATCATGATCATCCCCCAGCACTTTATTACAATAGCCAAGCAGTGCTTTTCAGACATCTCTTTATTCTTCCTGGAAACACTTATGAGATGGATAAGATTGCTGTTGTGGTGTAGATGTAGAATGTCCTCCCAAATCCTCATGTTTGTGAAAAGTGATTGGATTGTGGAATGCTATAGCTGAGTTGCTGTTAGGAGGTGGGGCCTGGTGGAGTTGGGTCACTAGGAGTGTGACCTGGAATGTGAATTCTTGTCTCCAGCCTCTCCCTTCTCTCTCTATCTACTTCCTGGCCACCATGAGTTGGGCACCTTTTCCTTTACCATTCTCTTTCTGCAGCAGAGCCAACTGACCAGTGCAGCTGAAACTGTGAGCCAAAATAAACCTCTCCTCCTTTAAATTGTGTAGGTGTTGGGTATTGTGTCCCAGTGACAGGAAGGTGACTAAATCAATTACCCATCACCACTTTGTTAAGAAACCCAACAAAGCTTTTATAAATAAAGGGGGAACAAGGATTAAAGGGAGGAGAAGGCAAATGGGGAATAAAAGAGGAATCAAGATACATTATGTACAGGTACAAATTTCCTACAATGAATATGAACACTATGTATGTCAAAGTGAACAAATAAAATTAATTTTTGAAAAAGAAATTGAGACAGACAGTTTAGTAACCTCTTGAAAGCTACCAGGTCAGTAAGAGATAAAGCTGAAGTTAATTCTGATCACCCTGATACTTAAATTCTTACTTATGAACTGCCCTCATGCTTTTAGTATTTGAATATTCACTAGAATGACTTGAAACATTTTTTGCCCCACATTCAATTTCTGAATTGAAAAGTAACTTTGAGAATTAGACAGATGTATTTAAATTGCATATAAAGATGGGCAATGAGGTTGCAGAAAATCCTGGGATTCTGTTTCAGCCATTATTATTCTGCATTCCTGACTGTTTGAATGTACTATCTGTTATTACTGCTGGGTTTCTCAAGCTTTTCCCAAAGATTTAATTTTTACAGTCTCCTATGTTTGCCTTTCTTGGGCTCTGGGAGTCTTACCAAGTAATGTCCAATTTGCCAACTGATAGACACTTGAGTTCAACTTTACTTCTTACTGACATGGCAGCTTTGAGCAAGTTACTAAACTTCCCTCTGAGAATCTTTAGAAACTTTAATATTCATTGTTAATTGTTTATTTGTGCTGCAGTCACAAAGACTATGTAGAAAAATTAATTTGTACCCAATACTATAGAGAGCCCTTTCTGAACCCTACTGGGATCTGGGAAGTTTATATTTGTAATCCTATGGAAAAGTTAGAGGAATTCTAGCAAGTTAATTCCAATCTACCACTTTCAGTGCAACCCACAGAGAAAATAAAGACACCAAGTGGTACTCACAATTGTGGGGAGCCAAGGGGATTCTAAGTCCAACTAGGGTAGATGGTTAACTGGAACAAAGGCCTCAACCAAGGACCAAACCTGGGTTTTATTCATTTATAAAGAAGGGAGTGGCTCAAGGATGAGTGATTGTGAGAATACTGGAAAGTATGTGAATGCTGTGAGCTGGGCTAGGTAAGAGGCCTGAAATCACCTCTGCAATATGCAGAGAGAAGAATATGAAGAAAGACTAATCTGCATAATGCAATTTGAGGTAGTATCTAACGTTTTAGGGTTGGTACTTCTGTTGTGATGTGTAATCTTTTATGCCCTGGGAAGTCATAACCTCTTATCTCGAGGCTTGCTCCCAGTTGACAGTGTGGAGCCTGGCTCTTCTTCTCGCCCTGCTCACGTATGTTTTTTGGGAGCCCTGTGGGTGGGGAAACACTGACCTGTCACCCTGCTTCAACACCTACACATCAGCACCTAGGCCAGACTGATTTACACTGCTTAAAGCCAATTGAAGGGATAAAGAAAAATTCTAACCAGCTCTGTACATATCAATGTAAGGAAGTAGGATCAGGTTTAACCAAAATGGAGATAATTGCTCTTCTTTCAAGGAGAGTCACCCAGTTGGTCCTCTACACAATACTACATGATATCATTTCATTCTGCACACAAATATAATTGTTTCTTAAATCTTAAATTAAATATTTCACACTGTTTTATATAATATGCTTAAGAATTTTTAGGTGGTATATGTGACTTTTTTTCTTTTAGTGAACTGGACTGGGCTTATGTTATTACTTTATCCAGGTAGAGTAACAGATTGTAGATTCTCACTAAACAAAAAGTCACTATCCATCACATTATGGACTAGATTTAGATAAAGGGAGATGTCTTTATTTATTTAGTATACAAGTCATTCTTCCCAAACAAGACAACAAAATATTCTAAAAACTCTGGTTTGAGTTTGGCTGAATATCTTTAAGTGATCTTTCTATGGATGTGACAGTAAAGTGCTTTGAAAAGTTGCTCAAAAATATCTCTGTAGATTCTGAACTCAGGATGCAAAGGACTCAACTGCTTCTTCCAGGAAACATCCCATGATTAATGCTAGGCTATGTGTTCTCTTTGCTATTTGCAGTGGAATATCCATTTTTATCAGTTTTCCACGCTTTTCCATTTGTTAATGATCTACTTTGTAATGTTTTCTCATATATTTTCATGCTTGGATATTTCTTTTCCTCACCTTGGAAAAGAGGCAATGAAAATGAAGCATGAGAGCTTCTACTCTTGAAGAAGAATCTGAAGAGTATGTTTGGCTCTGACGAACAGAGCTTGGAAGCCACAGAAATTCAGTGCTCAACTCCTTGTGAAGGAGGGGTTCTCAGACAGTGCGGCCCTTCCGAGAAGGGCAAGCTATCTGAAGTGTCAGGGAAGTTCAATGTCAACACCAGTGTAAGAAAGCATAATGACATGCAGTGTAATCAAAGGAGTTTTGATTTTCTTGTGCAATTGAATACACAGATTGTATAGAAACAAGGAGCTGATGATAAGAAACGTGATAGGATGACACATGAAGTCAGAGAAGGATCTAAAATTAAATACAAGCCTCCTGCTTTCTTAGCTAATATATTTTTCCTTAACATTAAACTTTTCTTTGCCCTCTAATTCCATGGTTCTAAGGCTTTGGGGCTTGTTGTAGTCAGGGTTTATAAGGGAAAAGGTTTAATACAAGTCACATAATTTATAGGATTATTTCATAATATTCACCCAAAGAGTCAAATGCAAAAGAGTGCAGAAGATCTGTCCACACACTGTAGAGTGAAAGAATCCAGCTGAAGGCCTGGAATCTATGGCAATGCCCTCCACGAGGTCAGCTGGAGGTCTAGAACCCACGCCGAAGTCTCATGCAAGTTTTTACCAAGGATCTGCACTAGAAAGGCCCAAAGGTCAGTTGTGGAAGCTAGAAAGTCTGTACCAGCAGGATGAAGGATCTGTCTTAGTGGGGTGAGGGATTTGCACTGGAGCCAGGAAGTGACACTCAAGATAAGGACCAGAGCTTCCCTGAAAAGAACCATAGCCATTCTCAGTGACAGCGATGACTTGAGCTCCTCCAATGATGAGAACAGCTGAGTTAATATCAGGAAAACCAGTGTGACAAGCTTCTCCAGGAGAATCAACAATACAACATCTTTCCCTCCGGTTTTCCTTTTATGCTGTTGGCAACAATCCTTAGCTAAGCCTTCCACTTCTAGCACCATGCTGATACAGTTCAAATTGACCGTTAATCCACCACAGGTTTTTTGGGTGCTTGAGAGTAGAGACTGACTTTTAAGTGCTGTAAATTTCCCCATTTTCTGAATTTAAGGGTTTACAAGCACTCAGAAACCAACTTACTCATAGATTTCCAAAACTCACAATATGCTTTCACTCTGGAGCAGTGGCTTCAAACTTAAGTTTTGGCAGAAGCTATGTCAGTAAGAAAGCATGCACAAAACTGAGTGTTGTTGACTGCAGCTTGTACCTCAGGGTATAAAGGAGCTCTATGTGTCCATATTGGATATGGCCAGGGATGAAAACAGGCCTGCATAAGATTTTACAATATGTCTTCTAAGTGTTGTCAGCTAATTAAAACATATAAAATGTAGAAAAGTGAAATATGTTCTTATGCCAAATTTGATCCATGGATCGGTTTGCTTTCTGTGTTTAGTTCCATTTTGTAATACTGAGGCACTATTCCTGAAAGACAAAAAAAAAAAATTAAAAAGACCAAGAAGCTCAAAAATGGGTAAATTAATTGCCTGGTTCATTGGTTTACACTGGGTGACCCGAAAGTTCTTTCCATCTTCTTTGTTGAGAAACTGCCTATATCAATATAAAGAAAGCAAATCATTTTTAACCTCTCTTACACTTTTTGATGCATTGCATTTTGCGTCTAGATGGCAGGCTAAATTAATGCATGAGACTTTGATGAATGTACAAATATTTATCCAAAATGCAAACACAGCAGAAAATAAAGGAGGAGATAATAAATCACCTTTTCATTAAACAAACATGTCTCTAAATCTGCTTTACTATGGTCAATCCTTCCGTTGTTCATCATGCAATGTAACGACATGGCTAGGGCGTCTGTCTTCAGCCCTTGTAGGAAAAAGGGGTCACAGTGTGCTGGAGAAGGTGTGTGTGTGTGTGTGTGTGTGTGTGTGTGTATTTGTAGGGCTTTTTATGGGAGGATCTTGCTTCTGTTGGGTAAAGAAGCAGGCTGCTCTGGGTCTGCTTAGCACTGCATTCATCGTACTGCTGCAGGTTGCCAGAATATACACTGAACAAATGTCCCTGAGGGTTTCCAGATTTGGTCTCACACCCACAGGTATCCAGGTGGGGCACTCTCAGCCCACTCAGGACACACATACATCTACCTTGGTATTTGTTCATGAGAAAGGGCTCCAAATGTAGGTGGGGTATGGGCTGGCAGTCCCAGTCTTTCCCCATGCGATGTGTCTCTAAAGGAAGTACAGGTGTAGGGAAGAATGGGGAAAAGAGCAATCCTCACACTTCATTCAGTCACAAAATGAAAACAGTGCTCATGGATCACTGGTGCTGCCATGTGGACAGAATTTTAAATTTTCTTTCCGTGACATAGTAGAATTAGAGAGGCTCCTTAGGTTTACACAGTCTGTAAAGAACAATTCTGTGCCCTTTTATAAGGGGGTTGTTATTCCTGGGAGAAAAACCAGGACCTCTTCATCACAGGTTTTCATGGTCACTGTCTGGATTCAGGAAGATCTCAAACAAGGACTGTCAATACCCACAATTCCTATTTACTAACCATGTGACATGAGAAATACATGGAAATGTTCAGAGCTCAGTATATATTTTACATACTAGGTGTCTGGATTCAGGAAGATCTCAAACAAGGACTGTCAATACCCACAATTCCTATTTACTAACCATGTGACATGAGAAATACATGGAAATGTTCAGAGCTCAGTATATATTTTACATACTAGGTTTGATTTATAAAGAAACAAACAAACAAGAAAGCAAACAAAGTGTCCTACCTAACAAATCTGTTGTGATGAACAATCATGCAAAATGGAATATCTTATTTGCTTTTGGAATGCACAATTCACAGGTGATATACACCGGTACCTCAGTTCATGAACTTAGTTTTTTTTTTTTTTCCACAATTCTGGTTGCAAACCAAATTGGATGAGAACAGAATCAAATTTCCCCATAAGGTCAACATTGAACCAAACCATTGATTTGATTTGTTTCTCCTCCAATTTGGTTTGCAATCAGAATCATGAAAATAATTAAGTTTTTCCCAGTTTTTGTCTCCTATTGCCACTGTAGCAAATTACCACAAAATTGGTGGGTTAAAGGCACACAAACTTTTAACCTTGCCATTATGGAGATCAAAAGTAAAAATGAATCACACTGGGTTAAAATTAAGTGTCAGCAGAGTTACATTGTATTCCTTCAGGGAGATCTATGAGCACATTTGATCCCTCACTTTTTCCAGCTTCTAGAGGTTTCCTGCATTCCTTGACTAGTGGCTCCATCATTCATCATCAAAGCCAGCAGCACAGCCATTTAAAATCTTTCTGAAATTGTCCTGGATCCCTCTTTTGCTTATGAAGATCCTGTGATTACACTGTGTCACTTGGATAATCCATAATAGCCTCCCCACTTCAAGATTTTGAACCTATTCACATCTTTAAAGTCTCTTTTGCCATATAAGGTAATGTGTTCACAGATTCTGGAGAGTAGGATGAGGGACTCTTTGGAGAGTTGCTATGCTGCTGGTGACAGGTGCCTCACCTGATTGCACCTGTCAACTCCCACCCCAAAATGAATATATAGTTCTTTGGATAAACACTTGTCCACCTGGTAATGTACCATGATGAAAGAAAATTCTGTGAAAGAGAATCAGAGCTGATTCAACCACTCTGTCTTCTCTCAAGGAGTCCATGTCTGGTCTAGGGTTTCTCATTGTGTCCAACAGTACTGCCTATACTTTAATCAAGTGAAATAGGAGCTGGTGAAGTGTTAGGCCTTCACCAATCATTTCCTGGGATCTGAGGTAGTGTGGACATTATTTCTAACAAGCTTCCTGATGCTTCTTATTACCAATGAAGTATGAGAACCATTTTTATAGAGAGCTACAAGGCCCGTTGGTGCCCCATCTTCAGCTTCCTCTTTTGAAGAATAGTAAGAATCCCCTGGCAGCACCCTATCTGGCCCCAGATGCCTGACACTTTTGCAGCTGAGGGAAGGCATCCCAGTGCCACGACTGGGCTACACAGACTCAGGCTGGCTCTGTACTCTTCCCATCTCTTGCTCTTGTAAGGAAAGGCCTTACAAGAGCAAGAGATGGGAAAAGAGATAAGTATAGAAATATTTATTCTAAAAGATGGAAAAGATTATTTCAAAAGATAGCTGGTGATGTTTTCCTAGCACACTGAGTACTGTGGTTATACCTGCAGGGAGCAAATGATTGTTAAGACACAAACTTCTTGTCTGATGATAAGCAAAGATAGAGGCATGTGTGAGTGTGTGCTTGTGTGTGTGCATATGCATGCTCACACATGTTTGTGTGTGTGTTAGTGATTAGAACATTTTTTTTCTTAACACATGGCAAATATAAATACGCAATGTTAAGGCTCAGATCTAGAATACCTGTAAAAGCCTCATGCATATGGAAAGTGATTGGATCATGGGGGCGCTATACTCATCAGGGGACTATTCATAGCTGACTCACTGTCAGAAGATGGAACCTGGTTAGAGGTGTGTCACTGGGGCATGACATGGAAAGTAAACCTTGTTCCACAGCTCTTCTCTTCTCTCTCTGCTTTCTTACTCGCAGAACATGAGTGACTTTCCAGACCCTTCCACCATGTTCTTTCTCCCTTGGAGCCAGCTTCCTATGGACAGAATCCTCTAAATCTATGAAACTAAGTAAATTTCTTCACCTTTAAGTTGTGAGCCTTGGGTATTTTTTTCCCAGGCATAAAAAAGTGACTAAAGTGCACAAGACAGAGGGTTTTTTCTATGGAAGTATTTTGGTGACAAATCTGCTCTCTATAGTGTTAGAGTTAGAATTAGATTACATGGAGAAGATGGCAGAGTAGTAGGATACCTTTAAGTTGTGAGCCTTGGGTATTTTTTTCCCAGGCATAAAAAAGTGACTAAAGTGCACAAGACAGAGGGTTTTTTCTATGGAAGTATTTTGGTGACAAATCTGCTCTCTATAGTGTTAGAGTTAGAATTAGATTACATGGAGAAGATGGCAGAGTAGTAGGATGAAGGGAAAACAGCCTCTCTGAGAGACCTTGTCTAGACGTGGAAATACACCATCTTGAGGAAGACAAAAAGGAAGAAGATAGGTTCCTTGGACCCAGGAAGTGCCTGAACTCTGAAATGAATCCCATAGAGAGTGAAAAGGAAAAATCCAACTAAGAAGAAGACGGTAGCTGGTGGTGCCTTCACCCAGAGCTGGACTCACTGCATGAGTGGAGCTGTCAGAGCTCAGCGGCAGACTCCCTGAGTGACAGGAGCTGTTGGAGCCCAGCAGCACACGGTCACGGTGTTGGCGGCAGCTGGCAACCCCAGGGTCTCTGTGGAGCCATTCATTTGTGGAGGAGAGCAGTGGGTGCAGAGGACTGTGCTGCCTGGTGGTGAGTGTGGAGGGCTTGGTCCTCCAGCGGGAGAGAGTGATTTGCCGGGAGCCATGCTGGAGTCTGGCCAGATAAACTTGGAGCTAAAACTGTTCTTGGCTTCCCCCAGTGGTTCCTAGCTAGGCACAGGACCGTGGAGACTGCTTGAATTGAATTACTGCGAGCCCAAGGAGGCTAGTCTCAGGGGAGACCTGCTAAGGTCTACTACTCCATCCACGAACAGTTGCTGGCTTGCAGGAATACAGTGCCATGATTTGGGTTGCTGTCTCCACAAGCTGTCTACCAGTGAATCCAGAGAGAACCCTGGAAGTGAACTTTTTTTTTCTTTCTTTCTTTTTCTTATGGCTCTCTTTTCCTCAGTTCTCTGCAGCAATTTCCCTAAGTTGGTGGGTCTCATCTTTGCCCTCCAACCTACTTACAATCTCTTTCTCTTTTTTCACCTCTCTGCTTTCTGTTAAATTCATTTCGGGTCCTCACCCTTGGGAACAGAATTGACATTCTGTGAACCTATGTACTATATATGACTGTTTTGTTTTCTGATATATGGTTACAGATTTAATTTATATGGTTGGGGATTGCAAATCAGGGGTTGGCTCAGTTTATTGTTTTGTTGACTGTGGTGCTGTGGGTGCTACTGCAGCCAGAATTAACTTGATTGATCTGGATAGCTGTTGGCCCTGGTGGTCCAGGACTCAGATTGACTAGGGGTCATGGAGAGAGCAGAGGCACGGTGCCAAGGAACCAGGGCCTGAGCAGTGGTTTCTCATCTCAGATAAACCAAGGAGGTGGGATTTTCCAATAGACTCAGAGCCCAGGAACCAGCTATACCTGGAAGATATCTCATGGAAGTGCTTATCACCTGGAAATCCTTAATACCACCATTAAAGTAGCCCACTGCAGGCAGCTAACAGGTATCAGTCTAGGAGTTAAACTAAAAAAGAAAAGAAATGAGAAGACAGTTAAACAGGTCACAACCTCAGATGTCTAGTTCCCCAAAAGCAAACCCAGGGGGCAATAAGGCTGGCAAATTTGAAAAACCCCCATCAGGTTTTTCCAAAGTGGTAACAAAGCAATTGAATGAGGGTTTGGAAAAAATGAAATCAGAAACAATCTCTCAAATAACCACAGAGATTACCAAAATACATACCATGCTTAGTGAGGTTAGAGCAGACACAGACAAAAAAATAAATGAACTTAAGCAAATTATAGAAGTACAACACAGGAAGCAAATGGATTCCATAAAGCATATTCAAGCAGATATTCAGGAGAATAAAAACTCCACTGAAAGTATTCAAAGCAGATTAGACCAATGTGAGGACAGGATCTCAGATATTGAAGACAGGCTTGAAGTTAGTGACCAGGAAAAGAAAGATTTCTCAAAACTAGCAAGGGAACATGAGAAATCAATCCAGCAGCTGTTTGATAAGACAAAGAAAAATAACTTAAGATTAATTGGAATCAGTGAACAAGCAGGAGATACTAAAAATGACATTAAAAGCATTCTTATAGACATTGTGTCAGAAAACTTTCCTGGTAGAGAAAAAGAATTTGACATACAAATAAGTGATGTATATAGAACTCCAATTAGCAATGATAAAAAAGAATCTACTTCCAGGCTTATCATAGTTAAGATTCCAGAAATTCAACACAAGAATAACATTTTAAAAGCTGTTAAGAGCCGGGCGTGGTGGCACACGCCTTTTATCCCAGCACTCAGGAGGCTGAGGTAGGTGGAGCATTGTGAGTTCGAGGCCGGCTTGGGCTACAACGTGAGCGCAAGGCCGGCCTGAGCTACATAGTGCGACCCTACCTCAAAAAACTAGGGCCGGGAGTTTGGCTCAGTGCCTTAAGCACCTGCCCTGGCAGATGCGAGGTTGTGAGTTCAATCCCTGGTGCCACAAAATAAATAAATAAATAAATAAATAAATAAATAAATAAAATAAAAGCTGTTAGGGAAAAGAAATAAATCACCTATAAAGGAAAGCCCATCAGAATCACAACGGACTTCTCAGCACAAACTCTCAAGTCAAGGAGAGCTTGGAGTGAAGTACTTCAAATTGTCAAAGAAAACAACTTTCAACCCAGATTGATGTATCCCACAAAACTATCTTTCAGACTAGAGGGAGAAACAAAATACTTCCATGATAAGGAACATTTGAAGAAATTCACAACCACCAAACCAGCACTCCAAAATGTATTGAAGGACATATTAGAAAGGGATAATAAGTATTACAGCTCTATGAACCCTAATAGAAGGAATCCACCAGGAAAAGCAAACAATTAGAGGGGAAAAAAGTGGGGGGAAGCCAATAATAGAAAGCAACATGATAAGGATAAGTCAACATGTAGCAGTTTTAGTCATCAATGCTAATGGTGTCAATTCACCAGTCAAAAGACATAGGCTGGCAGAATGGATCAAGAAGCAAGATCCAACAATATGCTGTATACAAGAAACACATTTGATTCAAAAAGATACTCATAGACTGAAAATCAAAGGATGGAAAACAATACTCCTTGCAACAGGAATCCAGAAAAAAGCAGGGATAGCTATTCTATTTGCAGAAAGAGTTAATTTTAAGTCAAGACTGATTAAGAGAGACAAAGAAGGTCACTATATCTTGGTAAAGGGAATAATCCAAGAGGAAGAGATAATAATCATAAATATATGTGCAACAAATACTAGCACACCCAGTGTCTTAGTTACTTTTTACTCATTGCCGAGACAAAATATCTGATGCCCAAAATTAGGGAAAGAAAGTTTTATTCTTACAGTTTCTCAGGAGTTTCAGTCCATACTTAGCTGGCTCCAAGTCAGCATGGCGTGGCAGGGCTGCCCTTCATGACAGCTGTAAGCTGCAAGGTGCACTGGCAAGAGAGAAGAGAGAGAGTGTGCATGAGAGAGAGAAGGCAGAAGCATGGAAGAAGACCCGTCTCATTTACACTGTATGTCAGCTCCACCCCTGGGCGGGTACAGCACTGACATTGCCAATCCCCATGCCAGACTCAGCCCCATCAAAAGTGTATTAGGACTTGGGGGTACATAGTATATCACCCAATACACCCAGTTATATAAAACAATTATTAATGGACATGAAAAATCAAATAAGCTTTAATACAATTGTATAGGGAGACCTCAATACCCCGCTGTCACAAAGAGACAGATCAACTAAACAAAAAAATCAAAAATGAAGTGTTAGAATTAAATCAAACTTTTGAGCAAATGGGATTACTAGATATCTATCGAGTCTTCCACCCTACAACATCAGAATACACATTCTTTTCAGTTGCACATAGGACATTCTCCAAAATAGACCATATACTGGTTCATAGAACAGGGTTTGAGAAAATGTAAAGGAATTGAAATTATCCCATGCATACTATCAGAACACAGTGCATTGAAATTGGAAATCCATGCTAAAGGAAACCACAAGAACTTTACTAACACATGGAAATTAAATAGCACCCTACTGAACAATCAATGGGTCACAATTGAAATTAAAGAAGAAATTAGACAGTTTTTTCAGTTGAATGACAATGACAATACAACATACAGGAATTTGTGGAACACAATGAAAGAGTCTTAAGAGGGAAATTTATAGCAGTAAATACCCGTATCAGGAAGACAGAACAAGCTCATAATAACTTAATGTTGAATTTCAGACTTCTAGAAAAAGAAGAGCAGACTAAACTAAAAGCTCATACAAGGGAGGAAATTATAAGAATCAGAACAGAAATTAACACACTGGAGACTAAAAGAACAATACAAAGAAACACTGAATTGAAGAGTTGGTTCTTTGAAAGATTAAATAAAATTGATACACACTTAGTCAACCTTATCAAAAAAGGAAAGAAAGGACTCAAATTCATGCATTTAGGAATGAAAAGGGTGAAATCACAACAGACCCAGTCAAAATTCAGAAAATTATTTATACTTACTTTGAGAACTTGTATACTAATAAGATGGAAAATGTAGAAGAAATGGACAGATTCTTAGATACATGTGAATTACCAAAGCTCAATCAAAATGATATTAAAATCCTAAACAACCCAATATCAATAAATGAAATTAAAGATGTAATTAAAAAATTATCAACAAACAAGAGCCCTGGCCCTGATGGATTTACTGCTGAATTCTACAAAGAATTTAGTGAAGATCTAACACCACTACTTTTTAAACTCTTTAATGAAATTGAAAGGGAAGTAACACTCCCAAATTCATTTTTGGAAGCAAGCATTATTCTGATTCCAAAACCAGAGAAGGATCCAACTAAGAAAGAGCATTACAGGCCAATCTCCCTAATGAACATTGATGCAAAAATTCTTAAAAAGATACTGGCAAGTAGACTGTAGCAAATCATCAAAAAGATTGTACACCATGATCAAGTGGGATTCATCCCAGGGATGCAGGGATGGTTCAACATTGTAAATCCATAAATGTAACACATCATACTAACAGAGCCAAGGATGAAAGTCCTATGATTATTTCAATAGATGCAGAAAAAGCTTTTTTAAATTTTTTAAAAAATTTTTAAATTTTTATTTATTTTATTTTATTTTTGTATTTTTGTGGCACCGGGGGTCAAACTCACAGCCTCACGCCTGCCAGACAGGTGCTTAAGCCACTGAGCCAAACTCCCAGCCCATGAGAAAAAGCTTTTGATAAAGTCCAGCACCAATTCATGATAAAAACTCTACAGAAAATTGGAATAGATTATCTTTATCTTAATCTGATAAAAGCTGTCTATGACAAACTGATAGTTAACATCATACTAAATGGGCAAAAACTGAAAGCTTTCACTTTAAAATCAGGAATAAGACAAGGTTGTCCACTCTCTCCACTCTTATTCAACATAGTTTGGAAACTTTAGCTAGAGCAATTAGACAAGAGAAACAAATAAAAGGAATAAAGATAGGAAAGGAAGAAGTTAAGCTAGCATTATTTGCAGATGACATGATATTCCACCTATAGGATCCTAAGAACTCCATCAAGAGACTTCTAGATTTAATAAGTAGATTTAGCAACATAGCTGGTTATAAGGTCAATACTCAAAAATCAATAGCATTTTTGTACACGAGTAACAATCGCATTGAGTGAGAAATTAAGGAAACAATACCTTTTACAATAACATCAAAAAAATGAAATATTTAGGAATCAATCTAATGAAAGATGTAAAAGACCTCTATACTGAAAACTATAGTACTCTAAAAAAGGAGATTGAGGAGGATATTAGAAGATGGAGAGATATCCCATACTCTTGGTTAGGAAGAATCAATATAGTTAAAATGGTCATACTTCCAAAACTGTTATACAGATTTAATGCAATCCCAATCAAATTACCAATAACATATCTTACAGAAATAGAGAAAACAATCCTAAAATTCATTTGGAACAAGAAGAGACCTGGAATAGCAAGGGCGATCCTGGGCAACAAAGACAAGACAGGGGGCACCAGAATTCCTGGCCTGAAACTGTACTATAGAGCTATCATAATAAAAACAGTATGGTACTGGCAAAAAAACAGACCTGAGGATCAATGGAATAGATTAGAAGATTCAGAAACAACTCCAGATACGCTAAGCTATCTTATCTTTGATGAAGGTGCATCATTGGATGAAAGATAGCCTTTTTAATAAGTGGTGTTGGAAAAACTGGCTTTCCACATGACAAAGATTAACATTAGACCCATATCTTTCACCATGTACTAAGTTAACATCTAAATGGATTAAAGATCTCAACATTAAAACAGAAATATTAAATCTGCTGGAAGATAGAGTAGGTAAAACTCTTGAAGACATTGGTGTAGGCAAAGACTTTATGAATAAAAGCCAGGCTGCATAGGAATTAATGCAAAAATCAACAAATCACATCTCAACATATTGAAAAGTTTTTGCACAGCAAGAGAAACCACCAACAGTGTGAAGAGACTACCCACAATGTGGGAGAAATTGTTTGCCAGCTGTTTCTCAGATAAAGGATTAATATCAAAAACCTATAAAGAATTTAAAAAAAATCAGTCTCCCAAGATTTAAATACCCAATCCAAAAATGGTCATCTGAGATGAACACGCACTTCTCAGATGAAGGAGTACAAACAGCAAATAAATACGTGAAAAAATGTTCAACAGCAATGGCCATTTGAGAAATGCAAATGAAAGTAACATTCAGATTCCACCTCGCCCCAGAAAAAATGGCTAGTATTATGAAGTCAACTAATAACAAATGCTGGAGGGACTGTGGGCAAAAAGGAACCCTTCTCCACTGTTGGTTGGAATGCAGGCTGGTGCAACCTCTGGAAGTCAGTGTGGAGATTCCTCAAAAAGTTAAGATTGGAGATATCCCATTTGATGCAGCTATTTCCCTTCTCGGTATCTTCCCAAAAGAACTAAAAATACCTCATCACAGTGATACATGTTTATCTATGTTCATCGCTGCCCAATTCATAATTGCTAGATCATGGAAGCAGCCTAATCGCTTCTCAACTGAGGAATGAATAAAAAAGATGTGGTATTTCTATGTAATGGAATACTACTCAGCTATAAAGAACAACAAACTAGACATTTTCACCCTCAAATGGATGAATACTGAGGATATGCTTCTCAATGAACTGAATAAGTCACATATACATGACTATCGCATTGTTGCACTGGTGTGATGAACTGAAACAAAACCTATGTATATATAAAAATTAGTTGGGACAGTTAGAGAAAAAGAAAAAGAAAATGTCTATTATTTGATATGTGGATCCAATTTTGCTTTTTGAATTACATTTTTTTGTTTCTGTTTGAAAAAAATAGGTCTTGAAATCTTTATTTTTTATTTTATTTTATTTTATTTTATTTTATTTATTTAGTTTTGCAGCACCGGGGATCGAACTCACAGTCTCACGCCTGCCAGACAAGCATTTAAGCCACTGAGCCAAACTCCCAGCCCTAGATTTTTTGAGGCAGGGTCACACTATGTAGCTCAGGCCGGCCTTGTGCTCGCGTTGTAGCCCAAGCTGGCCTTGAACTCACAATGCTCAGCCTAACTCAGCCTCCTGAGTGTTGGGATTAAAGGTGTATGCCACCATACCTGACCAGGTCTTGAAATCTTTAATTTCTCTGCAATGTTTTCTAGCTTTCTGTATATAGGTCTTGTAAATTTTGTGATGAGATTTATCACTATTTTGTATTTTGATGCTCTTATAAAAACTGTGTTTTGTTTTTGTTTTTCACCATTAAATACAGTTGCTTTTCAACTAAAAAAAAAGAATTAGATTACATATCTGTTTATTTCATTTCCAAACCATCTGTATTTTGGTAACAGCACCTTAGTTTCCTTTGGGAAACTTACCCTGTATCAGGACATTCAATCTAGTTGTGATGGATGGGTGTTTCAGGCACTATTCCTGCTGAGCTTTGCTTTCCTGCTGCTTCAGCGCACTTGGTTAAACTTGCCAGTCAGAGGTCAAGGATGTTTCCCAGTCCCCCTCCCTTTTTCTATTAATTTTTTTCTTCCTCTGCTTTTGCCCAATACCTAATTCATGCCTGAAGTATAGCATCTAAAAATGATGACTTGGACAGTATGTACATGGGCTCTTATGAGCTGAACTTTCTGGACAAGAACATGACTCAGGGCAATCACAGTGATTTAAGGGTGGAGGGTGGGACAGGGTATTCCATTTGGTTCCCATGGGGCTACTGTTAAGAATCATGAGGTTATCCTTGTACCATGAAAGGAAACAGTAAGATTCTTTATCTCTGGTTCTCTGAATTTTGTATCAATCTCCCTTTGCCATCCCCAAGATCCAGCCTTCATTTTACCACTGCCTTTCATTTTCAAGACCAAGAAGCTCATGCCACTTGAGGGCAAGTTTCTGTAAGCAGTTACTATAATAAGGAATGTTAGTTAGCAAGTGACTTAAAACCAATTGAAATTTATTCAAGTGATTTTTTTAATGTAACTGAATAATTCAATTATGTTTGGACCTCATATATGGCTTGATTTAGGATTTAATCCATGTTTTCAAGCCTTAGTTCCTTATCATCTCTCAACTCTGCTCTATTCCATGTTGGATTCTTTTTAAATCCATACATAAGTCACAAAATGGGTGCCTAAAGACACTATTTTACAATCTTTCTGGAGCAAGTTCTGAGTGAGAAAAATGCGTGGTTTCTTCGCATCAGTCTCGCAGTACTCTTGTTCTACCACACTGGATCTCACTGGGTCTTGTGCTTACTGCTGAACTGTAGTGAGGGGGATGCATTGCTCTTGAGCTAGAGCCAATCTGACACAACTCATAAGTATGTTTTAGTTTGCTTTACTCGCTTACATTTCCTGCTGGCCTAAGCATGGTACATAGTTGAACATTATGGTGTACTGCTCATATCTCCTGTATAGAATGAAGAGCTTATTGCCCCAGCCCCCGGAAGGGCTGCTTATTTTCATACATCAACTTTTCAAACAGTGCCAATGGCTATGGAGAGCTGCTTTGTGCAGAGTTGCTCTTTGTAGGAAGAAATACACATTCAGACACTGGTAAAGAAGTACGAGAGCTAACTTCCCATATGCAACTTGGAGCACCTTTGAAGAGTCTTTCTAGTTTCAGAGATCCCAAGGGGGCTGTCTGAAGCCTTTATTGTATTGCAACCCAATTTCTTCTTTTACCTGATGCCACTTCCTTCCTTTTACTTCACAACTATTGACACTGAGAGCGTTCACCAATAAATTTCCTACACAGTATTCTTTATTTCAGAGTCTGTTGCCAAGGAAACCTGGCTTTGAATAGTACCATTTCTCCAATTCAGTCTTTTACAGAGAGGAAAAAAAGATGAAGTTTTGCTACTTGACAGTACTGTGGTAACTGAATTATTATATTATCTAATTACCACCTCATAGTATTTTAATGATGGTTAAAGAGTATTCTTCCTGTTATGGTTATAGTCCTGTGGCCCCACCAAGTTTCATGTAATCATGGCATGGACATGGTTGAGTGTGGCATTTGTGATTGATTGTTGTCTAGCGATGTGAGTGTTGCACCTGCCCAAGGCTGGAGCCAACATACAATGTAAGGGTGAGAAGAAGTCATATTTTACTCTCTTGCCGGTTCATGCCTTGCTGTTTAGCAGATGCCATGAATGGTTGTCCTGTCATGCCACCCTGCCTTGCAGCCAGCTGAATATGGACTGAAACCTCCACGAACTGTAATAAATAAACCTTTCCTTCTCTGATTTTGGTATTCTGTCTTAGCAGTGAGTGAAAAGTAACTAAGACACTTCCCATTTATGTATTTAAAACATTTATCTAGGAGGAGTTATAAATTATTTGTCAAAGGTTAACTAGTGGACATAAAGCACAACCAGATATAGGCACAATGGCGTTGCACTCTGTTGTAGTCAGCTCTTTATTGCTGTGACAAAATTGCTGAGAATAGCAACAACAAAGAGGAAAGATTCCTTCTGGCTCATAATTTCAGAGGTTTCAGTCCATGATTTTTGACCCCATTGCTTCTGGATGGTCAAAAATCCATGATGAAGCCAAATATCATGGCAGTAAGTTTTGGTAGAGCAAAACAGTTCAGGAGGCAGCAGGAGAAGAGAGAGAAGGAGGGGAAGGTGTTTCCTGGGACAAGGTATAGTCTCCAATGGCATTCCCTTAAGGATCCCCACTTAACTAGGTATCATTTCCTAAATTTTCATTACCTCCTAATAGCCTAATGTTCTAATCTGCTTAAACATGGAGAACCAGGAGATTTTGTGTATCAGTTACAGAAAACTAAAGTAATTTTGTCTTCTCATTCAAATTGAGGACAGAGACCAGTCAACCATGAAACCGGGAATATTCCACCATTATTTGCATACTTTTGTCTCACTATTTTTTTACATTTATTGTATCTCACTTCTTCCCTTTGTCTATTATTTGGGTTTATGGTATCTTATTACTTCTATGTATTTTAACTTATTGCCAAATCAAGGAAAACCAAGCTCTTTCAGTCACATAAAAGGAACAGATTAGTCTAAGGATATAACTCAGTAGTGTAGAATTTGCCTGGAACCCATGGGGCCCTGGGTTTTCAAGACAGGGAAAAAGTTAGAAAATAAAAGACTAACTTCATCTGGGCATAGTGGTATATACCTATAATCCCAGGTCAAACTCAACCTGAACAACTTGGTGACTTAGTGAGACCATGTTCAAAAATTTGTAAAAAGTAAAAGATCTGGAGTAGCCTTACTATTAAAATCAAGATATTATTTAAAAAGTAGCTCAGAATATTGCTTTAAAGGGATTCTAGAGGCTTATATACACTACCTATAAACTTAAAGTCACATATTGATATTATCAACATACAAAATGAATATATAAATTCACATAGAATAGCCTTATAAAAGAGAAAATGAAAATGGACCCATAATATACCATAAAAACTTACCGCTGTGAGTGCACCATTGATGCAATAATAACACACCACAAAGAACTATCTCTTGATGATTGTTTTAGTGTGCACTTCGTCAAAGGGCTACATCATTGGGTCATCCTCATTTTAAAATGTGCTTAGTAATAGTGGTCAAACATAGTCAAGCATATTTCCTGATCTACCAGGCGTACTGCTCAGTTGTTTGTCATAGTCTTTGATCAAAGGAATTTTCTTATTAATAACCCATTTAAGGTTATTTACTTTTCTAAGGAGAACATTTTGATGTCACAGATGAGATGAGATGGGTCAATTCAAGACAATGTGAAAAACCTTGAGTTGTCTCCATGAATGACTACCAGACTTTGCCACCTGAAATTGAGCATAAATGTCTTTTTACCTGTCGGATCAAAATACACAGTTGCTTAATATTATGTTTTCCAGTATAACACCTTTAATATTTGATTACTTTGGAGCTATAATAGACAAAGAACTATGTATTTCAGAATAAGATATACACTTACAAGTTATTCTGTCGTGCTTATTTTATTTTATAAAGGAACACATCGAGACACAGTTTTAAGAACATTTTTGCTTAAGGTTAGAGTAGGGGCTAGCAGTGAAGCCAAGACTTTAAACAGCAAAATAAATGATAGAGCTGGGCGTGGTGGCCCACGCCTTTAATCCCAGCACTCAGGAGGCTGAGGTAGGTGGAGCATTGTGAGTTCGAGGCTAGTCTGGGCTACAACACAAGCGCAAGGCCGGCCTGAGCTACATAGTGCGACCCTGCCTCAAAAAACCAGGGCTGGGAGTTTGGCTCAGTGCCTTAAGCGCCTGCCCTGGCAGGCGCGAGGTTGTGAGTTCAATCCCCGGTGCCGCAAAATAAATAAATAAATTAATTAATTAAAAATAAAAATAAATGATAGATAATGGGAAGTAGGGAGACAGATTTTTCTCAATTGGGAAGGGGATCAAGAGATGAAGGGAGATGAGAGGGAAGGGAAGCTAGGGAGTGAAAAAAGAATTAAGACATGCTACGCACATGTACCAACTCCTCACAAGAAATGGAAGCATTATGTAAGGCAAACATGTACTGTAGTAATAAAAATGATATTATTCTGAACTCAGTCTTTCTCTGCTACATCTGTCACACATTTATCTCTCTATTTAACGTTGTAGACAAGTCACACTGATTTTCTGAGTCTGAATACATATAAAATTGAATGACAATCTTTGCCATGTTTATTTCACAGAGATATTGGGAGGGCTCATGTTGGTAAGAAACAAGATAGGATTTTAGAAAACATCAGAGATCTTGTTAAAAGAAGAGATTATTAAATGGGGTCATTTTTCTAGTACATGGAAACCTGTCAGGAAGAAAATATCTTTTTCACCTGACATTTCAGCCAGTATTGCAAGGTAGAGGACCAGTGATATCTGAGTTGATGGATAGACAAATTTAATAAAGGCAGACCCTTTACTGGGATTAGCCAAAAAAATTTTTTTTTTATTTCAGAGAATTATCAGTTCTACTGTGCTAAACTTGGGAGTAAGGTGGTTTCCATGGTGATATCTACCACTACTTTTGACCACAGGAAATTGTTAGCAAATATTAGACAATGTCTAATTCCATAGCTTTTTTCATGTCTCAGAAAAGGTTTCAGAACTGTCATTTAAGATGTCATTAACTATACTCACAGTGGAATGGCAGGAATGATCACTGTTTCTTTCACTTATGTAAGTATTTTTTATTGAAATACTGAGTTATGGCAGAGAAATAAAGAAAGCTGCAGATAGAACCAAAGAGAATTTCTCCTGGAAATGATAGTGTCATGATTTAAATATATTTTTGGAAGTTCTCTTCATAGGCCTTTTAAGAGCTGGCCAAATACTAAAGCAATTCTGTCATTTTTATTTTTGGTAAGTGGAAAGAAAACATTAGTGATCAACCAAGTTGCCATAAAGAGTAAGGAGTTCCCTAGGATATCCCAGGTAAAATAACTTTTAATGAAGTTAACTCAAAATGTCATCAGTTTTTCCTATGTTAATTGATATGCTGACCAGGAAGAATTAGTCACTGGGCATCTATTTTCCCCAAATCTCCTTACCAACTATCTCAAATTCTCTCCTAAAGAAGCTTCACCCTTATAGCTCCCTGAAGGAACCACACTTGAAGTTGTCATCAATCACATGGAGTATTAGGCAGGGTGTTTTTTAAAAATATTTTTTGTCACTATAAGAAAACACTTAACAGGCTAACTTTATAAGGAAAAGAGGTTTACTAGCTTACCTTTCTGGATGGTCAAAGTTCCATCAGCATCAGGCCCTCTTTGATTAAGGCTTCCCCTTAGTTGTGTCACTTCATGATAAATAACAATGGTGGCAGCACATGTACCAGCAAGAAATTACATCTCAAGCAGAGAACTGAGGGAAACTTGAGATTTAAGAATTTTTTTGTCCAAAAAGTGATGGTTAGTCCTGACTGCCAACTGGACTGGCTTAAGAGACACCTAGGAGATTAGTAAAGTACACTTCTGGGTGTGTCTGGGAACATGATTTTGAGGACTTTTGTCCCAGGGCCCTTCCTCTATGTCTCTTTCCTTCTCTCTTTGCTTCCAGGCTGCCAATCTGAGCAGTTTAATTTGGTCATGTCCTTCTGCCATGATATTTCTGCTTTGGAGCCAGCTGACCATGGGCTGAAACTTTTGAACCAAAATGAATCTTTCCTCCTTTAAATTGTAGGTGTCATGTATTTTGTATCAGCAATAAAAAGCTGATGCGAACAATCTTTTGTTAGGCACCATGAAAGAGTTGTTATAACTCATAGCCACCCGGAAGAAAGTATTATTATCATTTCAACCTGACAGAGATGGAAATTGAAGTTTAAAAATGGAAGATTACATGCCTAGTGTCACATGGCAAGAAAACCCTGTAGCACAGAATTGAGTCATAATGGCTCTTACCTTAAGATTTATGCTTGTAGCCACTATACTTCTTAGTAAATTTTGCTTTATAAATTCATTTTCTTAAGACCATGGTGGGATCAAGGCCAGTCATCATGAGACCATCTCTTCCAACATTTAGCTCCCTCTGTTTGACTTACTCTTTTTGATGTCCTTGTCGTCCAACATATTTATATACTGGGTATATTTCTCCTTTCATCTTGCTTAAGTACCATTCCTCTGACATGACTATATTTCTCACTCCCCAAGTCACTTCCCATCCCATCTCTCACTCATTTCCTGATTTACTAATCATTTATATACTCCATCAGTCGTAATTTCCTCCCAGGGCTCACTTACACCATCTATTTGAATTAGATACCACTCTGTTGTACTCCAGCATTTTTCAGAAGGTATTGCACCCTCCTGTGGACACCCTTAGCATATGACACTGCAGCCTTCTAGATCATAGCGTGGTTACAAATAGTAAATGTTTATTTCTTTTTCTTGCACCATGAACTATAATAGGGCGAAGTCATACATGTCCTATTCGTTAGATGCCCCCTATATATGTTTGCTCCAAAAATATTCAGCCATGTTTTTGGAGCTGGCATTCATCGCCCTTGCTTCATCAACCTATGTCATTTCTCAGTTGAGAAAGAACTCTTCTACAGATAATTTAAGCAGAATTTTTACTGCTCATAAGCAGGGAAGTAGTTGCTGAATATGTTTATGGCTCAAGGAAGAAATGTAAAACCCCAGAACAATGTATTATGGTTCTCAGAGACAAGTCCAAGGATGAAGGTTCTGAGACACCAGAAATTTCAGATTTATTACCCTTTCTGCTGTGGATGCACCTACAGTCAGGGTGCACCTTACAGTCACATCTCCTGTATTACCTGCCCTGCATTTTAACATCTTGGTTTGGATATCATTGACAGCCTTCATTTGTCATGATTGGAATGCTCACATTAGGGCAAAATATTTGTTACCTGGTTTTTCTTCAGTCAAATTCTAAGAAACTTTCACACTAATTTCCTGCTACAACAGTAGATGCAGCTAATTAAGGTGTCACAGCAGTTTGAGGGGGCGATTGACTAGTGATAGGAGCAGCTGATTTGGAAAGTGAAGGGACAAACTGGAGGGTCTGTGCAGCCACTGATATTACTTGAGGTCTAACCAAGCATGGATTTGAGAGATGGTGCAGAAGGTGTTTCCCTACAAATGATCCTGTAAAAAATAGAAAAATAAGATACCCATACTTTTCAAGAGGAGAGTACTATGCTAAATTTTGCCCTCTCAGAATCACAAGTGTCCTGAAAATAAAAATTCTTCAAGGTAGATGTGTTGAGATGAATTTTGTAGCAGATCCTCTTACGTGGTGGCAATACAATATAGAATCCAATTTTATAATGCCTGAGCAGGAAGAATCCTTTATACATGTACATAAGACTTCTTCATTCCTTTGTTTCTGAGATGGTAATATAGTGCAACATAATTATCCTTCCTTCCCAAACTCCACAGAACACAACCTAAGAAGTGTTACAAAGCTGATCTTCCCTAGCATCTGGAATCAGAGTGTACCTGCCCAATTTAGAATTGTGTGAAGACAACAAACTCACTTACATGAAGGGTTTACTTTCCCCATGTACTGTGACTTTAAATGGCATATTTTAAATTTACTCTTCATAATAACCCAGTGCATAGGACTTTTAATGGTTCAGCTTTACAAATGTTGCAATCAAGGACCAGAAAACTTAATTCCCCAAAGTTATACAGCCAATAAAAATCAGGATTTGAGTCTGAAGCCTTCAGAAAACTTTGATGAAAATAATAATGAATTACCATAATGTTTGAAATGACATTGTGCTTCTCTTTCTAATTTTATTTCACACCCTGGATAAAAAGCAATAGCCAGCACTTAATATTTGCATAGATTTGTCACAATCCTTTCAGTCTTTTTACTTGGTAGAATAATTGGTGAGTTCCTCATAAGGACCTTCTCAGGCTATTCTTTCCTATGCCAGACACAATCAGCTGGGGAACTTTTTAAAGTAAGTTCGGTGTTTAATTAACTTTGACAGAAGTTATCAATGCACAGAGGAGTATCAAATAATGTTGGACAGCTTCATCCATCTCTGATTGACTGGATTTCTGTCATGGCCTTGGGAACTGAAAAAAATTCTGTAGGGGAGCACAGGGCAAGTAGGATGACATGACTGGACAATTCCCCACTTGTCCTAGAGCCTGTCTTCTTTCATATCAATTTTTGAAAAGTTGAACATTTCTGAAATGCAAGACACTTTTCCTCAGATCAAAGTAATGACTGTTTCAAAGTTGCCAGAAATAGGATTTGGACCATTTTGCTTATCAACCTCACAGAGAAAATAAAATATGGACTACTTACACTGGCCACATGACTTACGCTGCTCTACGGCATAGTCTGCGTGGTAGAAATGCACTCTACAGAGGCCTACTAATACTTCATTCCTGTTTAAATACTTATTTCAGGGTTAAAAAGCATTGGAGTGGGCTAGGCATGTAACTTAGTAGGCAAGCACTTGCCTAGCATGCATGAGACCCTAGGTTAACTCCTCCATACCTTTAAAAAAATAAATTTAAGGGAGCACACATTAAAGCAGATGTTCCCACCCCTTCTACCATGGGCCAACACAGGCCATGGTCTGTTATGAACCAGGCTGCACAGCAGGAGATGAACAACAGGTGAGCCAGCAAAGCTTCATCTGTATTTTCAATCACTCCCTATCACTTGTATTACCACCTGAGCTCTGCCTCCCCCTTAGATCAGCTTCCACACTGGATTGGTGCAAATCTTACAGCGAACTGCTCATGCAAGCAATCAAGACTTCGTGCTCCTTATGAGAGTCTAATGTAATAAGTATAGAAATAAACTGCACAATAAATGTAATGAGCTTGAATCATTTTAAACTCCTCTCCTTACATACATGGAAAAGGCATCTTCCATGAAACTCATCCCTGGTGCCAAAGACATTGGAAAAGGCTATGCTGAAGGATTTAGTTACAGACAGTAGTTAGGAGTATAGCAAGAAAAAATAAGAATTAATCTTGGTTTACTTTACAAGGCACATAATGATGACAATAACTAGTAATAATGACAACTAATATTTTAAATGCTTAGCTTTTGTCAGCCTCTACATGCTGAGTATGCTAATTAATGTATCTTATTTAATCTTCATGACCCTCAAAGTTAATGGATATTACTACTCATCTGTTAGCCAGGATGGACACTTGGCACTGTCCTCACTAAGCAGTCGGGAAAAGTTTTGTTTAAAGTGTAGGCTTCTCCACATATGCATCCAGGAAAATTGTTGCATTCTAAAGTCTTACTTATTTGTGTTTTGAGGGGTAGGAATGGAAAGTGTTATTTGACAAGGACAAACCAGACTCATTCAGAAACTGAACCCTTCCCCTGAGTGCTGATGACCATCTACTGATTTAACAGCCAGAACTATGAAAACAAAAGTGTGTCCAATAGAAATTAAGTCTGTAATGTACTGTACCACACCATTCACAGCAGCTCTTCAGACTGATGTTTCCCCAGTAATTTCACAAGTGAACTATTAACTATGAATTGAGGGAGAAGAATTTAAGGACAGCCTGGGAACACTGATGTTTCCCTGGAGATGAATTACTATTTAACTGACCAGGTAATGTAATTAAAATATAGCAAACCCAAGCCAATTGTTTTTTTGTATGACAAATTTTAAAAACGCATTAGACATTGTTTAAATCCTCTGTATTTTTTTTAACATCAGGTGAAAGGGTATTTAAAGTTTATACCCAACCTCAAGTAACACTACAGATTCATTAAATAAGCACCAAGTTTGGAGGCAAGGATGAAGGTGGTGAGTGGCAGCTTAGAATTAATGAAAAGTAATAAACATAACTATTGAAGATATTACTACTGATAGGAAGAGATGGTCCCATGGAGGAAAATTACTTAAGTCGATTCAGTTGGTATGAGATATAGCTCTGAAAAGAATTAGTCATGCTATTGCCCAGCGTTCAGTGTTCTGCAGTTTTATACACTTTATATGAGCATACATAGGTAATGAATATCTAATGATTATAAAATCTCTCATAGTGGCTGCTCTCTCTCCTTTACTTCAAGTTTTAGAATACCTCAAGCTATCTAGATAGCTGCATTGCATCTCCCATTCACGTAGGACACTGTGACAGCCTCCAGATGGCAGCTTTCAGAGGTCCTCCTGAGTGTCTGCTGTTCATTTGAGTTGGAGGTTCTCAGTCTAACAAACCTAGAGAATCGAGACAGAAGTTTTGATATAGATGCAACATGAGGTTTTTCTTTCAAATGAATGAACTGTGATATTTTCTTAGATATTTACGAGGGAAATCATAGTTATGATTTCTCACAGAGTTAGAGAATAAGGAGGAAAGGAAAGGTTTAAGAAAAGAATATGCTACAAGCAAATCAGTAAATCATAGGAAGGTTTGTAGTAGCAGTAATAGGGAAGTAGCTAGTAAAAATAAGATATGCTTGCCCTCTTAAAACTTGGGAGAAATTGGGATACAGTATTACACCTAGTAAAACAGAAAGTCATATGTAGGAATGTTGAATGCAAGATTCTTGGCATCTGATGATTGAATTGGCCATGTATCATCCTACTCCAAGTCAGTCATGAGATCTGTAGATAGTCATAAGACCCTCTGCTTTCCGAGAACAGAAACACAGTTTTTATTGCAGCCAGTGTGGAAGCTGATCTAAGGGGGAGGCAGAGCTCAGGTGGTAATGCAAGTGATAGGGAGTGATTGAAACTTATTAGGTTTTTATCTTTTTGTCCTACCACAATCATCACTTTAGTGGGGGAATTGGAAGGGAGCATATTTGACAATTCGCATTTAAATCAGTTTCTGAATGAAAAAGGATATAGCATTGCTAGTGATAAAAAAGAGATCAGGTCTGGTTTGTGAGAGTCAGGAAGCAGTGAACCCAGGGAAGGGGTCAATTGACTAAAAGGAACTGTAACTCTGGATACACAAGGGAAGGACAGAATGAGCAATTCCCAAGGATGGTGAGAGGAACTAAATGATGACGGGAGAAATGAATTAGCCACTGTCTTCTGCAGTGATGAAGCCTCTGTGTGTATGCTGTTTTGAGATTCATGATATCTTTGAATATGGCCTCTGAACACTGATTTTTAGTTTGCATGTAATGACTGAAACTCTGTCCCCCATTACCTGTTCCTTAGTCTGCACAAGTGATACTGGTATCACAGATACTGACCTGTGTCATCAATGCCCCTTTGCTCATGTCCATGCAACTCTTTTATTTGAATGAGAGACCACAGGAAGCAAATACACTCAACAGTGTAAGTCATGTAAGGACCACATTACCAGTGAAAAAGAAGGTTCAACAGTTTGTTGCCACAGTGGTCTTCTTTGGGAAGCTACACGGAGTGCACCTAGCTGCACCCCCACCCCCGGTGGGTTCCTTGACAGTCATGGCCCTTGACCTTACCTCTTACCATTGACTGACTTGCTCACTGGCCTAGGTATTTCATACTTGCCAAGCTTATTCTCTCCTTTGGGCCACTATATGATAACTTCCTTTCCTGGAACTTCCTTAACCATCACCTCCCTTGTCTAGCATCCTGATTATTCAGGATTGTCAGCTTAAATGATACTTTCTCAGAGGGGTTTTTCTTGACTGCCTATCCCAATCTAATTTCTTTATATCACTCATTTTGTTTTCATTGCATACATAGTTTTCTCTTCTACCTTTGCCGTGGCTGTAACCGTGAATATAACAGGAAACATCTTTTTCCTCAGGGCTCTATTCCAGAACTGATAACAGTACATTGTGGGTGGTCCTGTCAAAAACTGGGGTGATCCTCAGTAACTAAACACCTACTTTCAGCCTTTTATGATGCCGAGGGGTGGCACAGTGCTGCAGGTGGAGTACTCAGTGACTCAGGGCTAAGATTCAGACCAAGGTGGACCATGCATCACTTACTATGCAATGTCAAAAATGCCATTTAAGCCGGGCGTGGTGGCGCACGCCTTTAATCCCAGCACTCAGGAGGCTGAGACAGGAGGAGCGTTGTGAGTTCGAGGCTGGCTTGGGCTACAACGTGAGCACAAGGCTGGCCTGAGCTACACAGTGTGACCCTGCCTCAAAAAAAAAAAAAAAAAAAAAAAAAAAAAAAAAAAAAAAAAGGGCCCGGAGTTTGGCTCAGTGACTTAAGCGCCTGTCTGGCGGGTGCAAGGTTGTGAGTTCAATCTCCAGTGCCGAAAAAAAAAATTGCCATTTAAATGCTCTGACATGGTCTCTATTTTCTGAAGGGAATGCTAAGGGAAAATCTATATCCATTCCCTAGAGTTCTCATGGAACTCAAGTTATTTAAATAAAATAATGCAAAATGAATGTAAGGTAGTGAGGCTTCAACCACTTAAATTCTTTCCAAAGTAAAGGGCACTGTGAAGTGAATGTAGGGAACAGAAAGTTGCAGGGGAAATCTGTTGTCATGATGCTAAACTTCTGATAGGGCGGCCCTGGCTAATAAAAGTAAAGATGTCAATCATTTCTTCATTTTCCAAAATGCATAGTGTTACTATTTGTACACATTCACTATTTCTGAAAAGGGAGGTCATTTTTGTATCCTGATTATAATTCCTGTTAACCTAAAGAAGGAAGTCTCCCTGGGATGGCTTTTAGAGGCAGTCTATAATTCTTCATCTCTTAAAGAGGGTCTATGTTGCCAACACCTCTTTTGGTTAGGATGGCCACAGTTTAGAGCTAGGGAGGACTCAGGTGGTCATCAACATGCATTTTCAATGAGGATCTTTGCTGTGGGATTTCTTTGGTAGAGAATCATTTCCTACTGTCACAAAAATTTAAAGTTTTAAACTGGCATATTTACTTTGTTTTACATGAAAGGGTTTCTATTTTTTTTATATTATGGCAGAGAAACTGATTAGAAATAAAGTGGATAGAAGTCAGGATAAGGAGAAAAGAGAAAAAAGAAAGGAAGCAGAGCTGACACAAAGAGGAATGGCCAAATCTCTAGTTGTTCAGATGGACAGTCAATTTCTGGGAAGTCCATGCCTCACAGCTTAGTGCTTGAGATATTGATCCTGATGTTCATCATGAACAAAGCCTCCGAGCTCCCCAGAAACCCACTGTTTCCCAATTTGCCTGCCAAGGGTAATGGAGGAGGTGACCTTCTCCAGTAACAGAATGAGGCATGGCTCATTCACAGAAGGAGCTAACTGAAGGGCAAAGACTCTTAAGCCCACATCCTAACCCAAATACCTTACCTGCTTTAGAAGGACTAAATAACAAAGTTGTGTTTGGATAAGAGTATCCTTCCCCAGGATGTGGTAGCCCTAAGCACCCTCAGGAAAACTTTTTCACTGCTGCAGCTTAGAGTTGAACGTTCTCGAGAAGCTCATGTGTTGAAAGTTTCAACATTATTCCATGACACTATTAGGAGGTAGTGAAACCTAAGGTGTTGCAGCATAGTGGAAGAAGTTAGGTCACTGGAGACATGCCCTTGAAGGAGACTGTGCAATTCCAGTACCCTCCTGTATCTTTGTTTTCTGGCTGCTACAAAGTGCACTGTTCTCCTCTACCATGGTGATGCTTCGACCATGATGTAGTGTGCCAAGACAGGTATCAAAGCAACAGGTAAACCAATCATTGATTGAAACCTCTGAAATCGTGAGCTAAAATAAACATTTCCTTCTACATTTCTTGTCTTCCAGGCAGCAAGCAATGGTCTACTGAAACTGACTTTACAAAGACCTAGCATTATTATGAATGGGGAAAAGCTACAAATTCTAAGAAGTGGAAAAGGCAAAGATGCCTACTTTCACCAATTTTACTCAGCATAGTACTGGACATTTTAGCCAGATCAACCAAGCAAAAGAAATAAAGACATGTAAATTGGAGAAGGAAAAATCAAACTGTCACTGTTTGCAGGTTCCATGATCTCATATATAAAACCTCAAAATCTACCAAAAAGCCAATGTAACTAGTAGATAAATCAGCAAAGCTATAGGACATAAAAGTAAACATATGGAAATCAATGTTGCTATACTTGCAGTGAATTGGCAGAAACAGAAAAAAATTTCTATCTACAATATCTACAAAAATATTAAATAGGAATAAATTTACCGAAAAAGTACAAGATTTCTATAATGAAAGTGGGATCAGAATAGAAAGCCTAGAAGCAAACCCACATGTCGATAGCCTTTTGATTTTCAACAGAGATGCAAAGAGCATGCATTGGAGAAATAACAGCTGATTCAATAAATGGGGCTGGAAAAAATGAATGATTGGCCCATTCTTCCTCATTCTCACCAGTTACGAGTATCAACCCAAAGTAGATTAAACACCTAGATGCAAATTTTGAAGCTGAAACTACTAAATGAAACCATAGAGAAATACTTCAAGACACTGGAATGAGAAAAGATTTTTTGTGTAGGCCTTCAAACACAGTAAACAAAAACAAAAACAGACAAATGGAACTACATCAGACTAAAAAGCATCTGCACAACAGAAGAAACAGCATAATGAAGAGACAACCTACAGAAGGGAAGAAAATACATCTGATCTATATATCTGAAAGGAGATAACAGCCAAAATATGTGAATAACTCCAAAAATATCCAATAGCAAAATAATTACAAATCATGCAATTGAAAAGTGGGCAATAGACTGAGGCATTTCTCAAAAGAAGACATAAAGCAGCCAACACATACGTTTTGAAAATGCTTGCTATATCTAATAATAATAGAAGTGCAAATCAGAACCACATTAAGATAGCACATCACCACAGTAAGAATGATTATCAAAAGGACTGAAATTAGCACGTGCTATTGAGGAGATGGAGAAAGAGGAACCCAGGCAAACTGTCAGTTTGAAGGCATGTTAGTAGAGCCATTATGGACAGCAGTATAATATTCTTTAAAAATTAAATCTAGAGTCCCTTGCTCCTGAATAGGCAGAATCATTATTATCAAAATGGTCATATTTACAAAACTGTTATACAGATTTAGTGCAGTCTCAATCAATATACCAACAGCATACTGAGTGATTGAGTTCTGTTTAAAAAATCCTTCCCTCAATTGCACAAGAAATAGCAGCAAGAATCAGCAAATAGAATTATATCAGACTAAAACATCCTGTACAGCAAAGGAATCTGTCAATAAAGTGAAGAGACAACTTACAAATGAGAAAAATTTTTGCCAGCCACTCTTCAGACAGAGGGCTAAGTTTTGGAATAGACAAAGAACTCAAATAATTAAGCCACTTAAAATGAAAGATCTAGTCAAGAAATGTGCAAGGGAAATGAACAGACACTGCACAGAGGAAGAAATACAAATGGTCAACAGATGTATGAAAAAATGTTCAACAACCCTGGTCATTAGAGAAATGAAAATTAAAACAACCCTAAGATTTCATCTTATTCTGGAAAGAATGGCCAACATTAAGAAATCAAACAATGACAAATGCTGGTGAGGCTGTGGTGAAAAAGAAACACTGCTTCATTGCTGGAGAGAATGTGAACTACTATAACAATTATGAAAATCAGTGTGGAGATTTCTCAAGGGACTGAAATTAGAAATTCCATTAGACTCAACTATCTTCCTGCAAGGTATCTCCCTCAAAGAGCTTAAGTTTGCATAGTATATTGATCTTTGCACACCAATGTTTATAGCAACACAATTTATAATAGCTAAATGCTGGAAGCAGCCTATATACCTATCAAGAGATGACTGAATAAACAAAATATGGTATCTATTATAATGGAATATTATTCAGCTAGAGCAATGACAAATTTGAGACATTTGTAGTAAAATGAGTGCACCAGGAAAATATAATGTTGAGTGAAATGAATCAGACACACGAGTTTATATACCACATGGTATCTCTCATCTGAATGAGGTATAGTAGAAACAAAGAAAATGATATAGAATGGATAGAAAGGGACAAGGTTACAGATCTTTTGCAATAGATAAATGGCCTGAGGGAACAAGCATGAGGAGTGAGGGGAGAAAGGAGAAATCAGAAGAATAAAGATATACCATATAGAGGAACTTGATAACCTCAATTAATGTAAGCACTGTATGTCATAACATGAGCTAAGACAGATAATATCAACAAGTATGAAAAGAGAGATGGGGAAATCTGTGGTGGAGGGGAGAATGACAGGGAAGGGAATAAAAAAACAGAACTAACAAGGTAGAATATGTGCATGTAACCACTCCCAAGACGATTATAAAATGCATGAGTTCAAACATGTACTAATAAAATTTAAAAAATATATCTAGACTCATCATATGATCCAGCAATCCCACTACTAGTTATATAGAAAAAGGAAATGACAACTATACTCTCATATTCACTGCAGTACTATTCACAACAGCTCCAGAAATAGTGCCCATCAAATGGATGAAAAACATGGTGTATATACAAGATGTGATATGAATATTATTCAGTCAAAAAAAAGAATGAAATCTTGTCATTTGCAAAACTACACACCAAGATAGAGATATAAACACAGGAAACCAAGGATTACAGGCTTTCACTCATTGTGGAATCTACAAAGTCGATCTCGTAGAAGTTGAGAGCAGAGCAGTGGTTACCAGAGGCTGTAGAGTGCCAGGGTACAGAGAACTGGGGAAAGGTTTATCCATGTGTGCTAAGTTGTAAAGAGGACTAAGACGCTCTGGCGTGCTAATGCCCAGTAGGTTGATAATAGATAACGTTAATATACTGTGTGTTTCAGAAAGCTTGGACAAAGGATTTTGAACGCTCTCGATGATAAATATGTGAAAAAATGTTTAACCTGATACCATGTATGCATGTATTGAAGCAGCAATGCTACCTCATTAATACACACAGTTTTTATATTTTCATGAACCAAGTAAAATAAATTCAAACTTAAAAGAAGAATGGAGCACACTCCCTATTTCTCATCACTGCGCATATCCTCTTGAAGCCACCCAGAAGCACTGTGACTCCCTCAGAGATAAGCAGTCTGAAATTCAGGGTTTTGAATTTAAGGGGCTCTGAACTTGCTGAACTCATCGGGGCTGCTTTGTTAGGCAACCTTAGAGTTCAGGATGTCTCCTAATAAATGGCATCGCTTTCTGCACTGAAAACATAGGAGTCAGGGATGTAAAAGGAGGGGGATTCGCGCACCACACACTCTTCATCCTAAACAGTTATGGCATCTGTGGATCCTTGATACATCTTACCATGACCTGGGCTCATTTTGTCTTCCTCTTCTTTCTCTTTCTTCTTCTCACCACCTAGGTACATGGAGATTTCAGATCCTGGCCTTTGGAATGACCATCTTGGCATGGCTTCTCATTGCTAAAATTATTTCTTTGTGTTTCAGGGTGTACATCTCTGCCTATGGTGACTTAAGTGTCAAAATGTTGATCTGGAATGCTAAACAAATCACATGTGCTAAAGGGATTGTTGCCAAGCTGGTGCTATTGGGAGGTGGCAGCAATATTAGGACAGAGCATCTACTGAAAGGAAGTTAAATCATTGGCTGTGTCCATTTGAAGTTATATTGGGACCCCAACTCAGCCCCTCTCTTTCTTCCTGTATGTAATGAGATAAGCAGTTTTGTTCCACCATGTCCCTCTCATCGGGTGTCCACCTCAACACAGCTCCTAAATCAATAGAACCAGCTGACCATATATGCAAACTTTGAACACATGAGCCAAAGCAAATATTTCCTTTTCATTTTGCTAGTCTCAATACATTGCCACAGTGACAAAAAGCTAACACAGTAGTCCTTGTTGATTATTTTATTAATGACTTGAATAAACCCCACTGGTCTCTATTCATAGTGGTTCCAGTACAAGGCTGAATGTGTCTCTAGAACAAGATCCTGTGAGACATACAATGAACACCCAAATCCTCTTCTCAGTCTCTGGTCCTCCTTGGGAAGTGGCTGTGTACTCCTAGAGGCTGCATTAGCATATTGTTTAAACAAGTGGTATGAGTTAGGAATTTTGAAAATATGTGACGTGCATTCTAAAAGTGAACAATTGAATTGTGGTTAATGGGGGAAAGTTTTATTACTAAAAGAAAAAGGACGTACATGGAAAAGAGAAAGCTAGCCTGAATCCACATGGTGTTGAATGTAAATTGAGGGTATCAGAATAAACTCTTTTGATAGACAGATTTAGGCTGGAACTTTTAATCCTCCTGCTTCAGCCTCCTAGAGTGCCAGGATTAAAGGCATTTACCACTGTGCCTGGCTTCTTCATATAATTCTTTAAAGATCTATAAATAGACAAAGCAAACAGTATATTTCAAACCCTATTTGGGAATTTACGGTATGATGTGCAGATGTAAAATTTGTTCCAGGAGCACGAATGGCTGAAGGAGGTAAACTGTCTTCTAGTTATATTTTAACATTTTTCATTTATTAAAACAATACCATGTTAGCTCTGAGTAGGTCATATGCTATATGTCAATGTTATATATTACAAACTCTGCAGTGATCACAAAAGATTCAAGTGTGTTCACTTATATGATAAAAAGAAGGAAATTGAGTACAAAACTTATGTGTTTAAGAATACCCATAGATTCATAATGACAAAAAAATCAGAAAATGACCCACCTCCGTGTGCATCAGAAGGAAGATGGGTGAACACATGAACATATTGCAGTGCATTCACACAAAAGGATACTACTAGGCAGTGCAAACCACTCTGTGCCAATCTCAAAAGCTTTGTACTGAGTGAGACATCAAGTGAAACGTATTGTATAACTTTAAGCAAAATAAATCTAGGGTGAAAAATAAATCAGAACAGTAACTTGCCTCTATAGGAAGAAATATTTCACCTGAGAAAGAACACAAAAGAATTCATGAAATGATTCTTAAATGAAGAAGTTTATATAAGTATGTCTGTCAAAACTGGACAGCTCTGTTCCTTTCAATGTATGTACATCTGATGTCATCAGGTACAAAGAACTAAGAAATTAAGTGAAAGAGTAAGGCATAGATTAATGTATTAAAAATTTAAAAAGTAAATGATTATTAGTTTTTGTAATCTGAGTAGTATGTCTATTATACTATCCTGTTTATTTTACATATACTTAAAAATGTCTGTAATAAAACACTTTCCCAAAAGACAAATTTACCTGTTATCTGTTAAGATCTTCATTAATTTTGGAAGGAAGGAATGAGGAAGTAATTGAAAAGGACTTGAATAAAATTGGTTCTATTTTCTTGGTTATCCAAGTGTATTCTATTTGCATTGATTGTTTAGCTTTGCATAAGTGCTATATGCATGTCTTGCTGTACGCATGTTGCATAGTGAGAAAAACTTCAGTATCAGCGACTTACACAAAATTCTACCTCAGTTCACCCATCTTCCTTCTGATGCACACGGAGGTGGGTCATTTTCTCAGAATGACCATAGAGTTTTGTTCTGTTTTGTTTATTTTAAAATATAAAAAGAACAAAAATGATGGCACAGAATTTCAAGACAAAATAGTAGGAGATTAACAATGGTTAATATATTGGGTATCGTTATCTTCAAAGTAGGTGCTCAGAGTACAAGATATTAGGCATGAAAAAAATGACCAAAAAAAATCAAACAATGAAAGCACAGTTTTTTTTATGAAATTGGTCTGTTTTAAAGTGTGACATAGTCACTCATATCCTTGTTATATGAATGCTAATATTTTAAGGTACTTGTTCATGTCCTACTCCCTGGGCGACCTCTTAGGTATGTTATTATTTGCCTAAATTTGATACGTACATTGTTTTATTGTATTTATTATATAATTTTTTTATCCAGTAAAATGCTCCGCCCACCACCACAATGTCACCAAGGCAGGGATACCCAGCACAATGCCCTAAACATGACAGGGCAATTCTAAGAACAGATTCATTCAGGAACAAAATGGGCAGTAGAAGTTGGGTCCAGCAAAGGATGGTAAGTACATAATATACCTAAGACTGGAAGTCCATAGCTCAGCAACAAATGTTTCACATTCATTTAAGAAGCCTGTTGAAAGGAGTTCAGCAAAGATATTCATTTAAAGCTGTTGCATTTGAACTCAGTCCAAATGAACAGTTTTGATTGGTTAAAAATAAAGAACAATACTTAGTTTTCTGGCTGAATTGCAGCAAGAAGAAATGTGTTCTTAGTGTATACTTCATAGGTCTTTATGTCACTTGCTTTCAGAATAAGGTGTTGTTTCAAGCAAAGTAATTTGACTTTGTTTATATTGGGAATCACAAATAGCCTACAAATACCAAAATGATTGAAAAAATTTGTATGCTCGTGGAGTACATTATATGTGCTTTCAAAGTTCTCCTATCATGGTAAATAAAAAATATACGGTTGTTCCCTCATTGCCTAAATTGAGTCCTCAGCCATTTCTCACATCATTCTAAGTCCTCTTCAGAGGCTTCAGAGGCATTGTCTTAAGGAGATCATTCCTAAAGTTAAAGAGGACTTTATGGACATGAATCCTGCTTTTTTAAATAATTGCCATTATCTAAGTCTTCAAAGAATGAGGCAAGTTAAATGTGTTCTGGTGGAGGTGTTTTATTTTGGAGTCAGATGGAGTTGGTCTTTAATCCTGGCCCAGCTGCTTCGTAGTTGTGGGACTTTGGACAAGTTCCTTGAGTTGGAACAGTTGTATAGACTTCATCTATAAGGAAACACAGATTGATACTGGTGCAAACAACGCTGACCATTCTTCAGGGTTTCCTGTGTTTTTACTGCTGCTACCACTAGAGCAGAAATTGTTCTCCAAATTTTAAATCTGTGCTGGCCTTATTCCCTATGGCTTATGTAAAGTTATGACATGAAAGTCTACTGGTTTGGCACCTAGGGTGGAAAGGTCTTGAAAATTTTGGCTATTTTTCTCAGAACATGGCTATTTTCATCCAAGAGAATTAGCCCACATTAGCTTCCTAGAAAATGAAATATAACAGGGAGGAGAAGCAAGGCACTCTGGTTTGCAGCCAGTTTACCCTCTTAAACGGTCTCCCCGTAAAACAGGGAAGCACACATGATAGAAGGAGACCAGCTAAGCCCTGCCTAAATTGTTCACCAGCCCAATCATAAGCCACCATAATAAGTTTCGGAGTTGCTTGTTTCCAGTGATAGATAACTAGGATGTCTATAATAGGCAGGAAGCCAGGACTCAATGACATATTGATTACAAGTTATCTGGCAAACAGAAGTTTTCCTATAGGATCTCTTGTTAGGTGGCTTCAAATTATACAGAAATACACATGTAAAAGGTGAATAAATCACACAGAGCCCCAAACCACAGGAGAAAATAGGCACCCACAGTCTGATAGTTAGGCCCACGGACATATTCTAAAGCAAGAAATTTCCCTCTATTTAATCTCTGTAGTTCAAGGCTGTGAACAGATCTGAAGACAAGGATTTCTCTTCCCCTGTGTTCCCATCTTTCTTTGTTTAATGTCTGAACTCTGAATGGAAGAGGAACTTATGCCTAGCAGCAGTAGAAAGCAGTCGTTTATCTTTGGAGACTTTTGGGAACTTTTATTTTCTGTATTCAGGCCCAAGAAGAAGTACTGGTTAAAGAAAAGTGCATTCCCTTACCTCTGTCATAAATGGAAAGTAGTTCAGGTCCTCTGCCTCTCTGAGGTCAGGGGAGTCATAAATCATGAAGCTGGGATATAGCTGCTCTGAATTGAGATATTCTAGAGTCTGGAGTTTTGAAGATGTAGCATATATATATATATATATATATGTATATGTATATTTCACTAGTATATTGTTCACATATAATAATGATAATTTTTTGATATGTCAGATTATTACAACCAAATTCCCCTTTTTAACTTTTCTTTCACAGTACTGGAGGTTGAACCCAGGGCCTCACCTAAGCAAATGCTCTATCACTGGGATATACCTCAGTTCTTTTCACTTTTTGTTGGCTTGTTTCACTTTTTTTTTTTAAACAGCATCTTGCAAAGCTGTCCAGGTTAGATTTGAATTTGTACTCCTCCTGCCTCAGTGTTCCAGACATCTAGAAGTACAAGCCTGTGCCACCACACCCAGATTAATTTTCACTTTATAAATAAGATTTCACTTGATCAGTGAGGTTTTGGCAACCCTTTAAATCTTACGTCCAAGGCAAAAATGTCTTGCCCTTGTACCTGTTCCAAAGAAAAACGCAAGACTGTAAATGTGTTTTTCTCTGCACAAATCCCCCAGTGCACACTCAGCCACCAGCTGGCAGCCTGGAGTTTTATTTTCCTATTTGGATCCCAGGCAGAAAACACAGGGGACAGTGCATGAGGTCATCAATGGTCCCTCCCAGGCCCTTGTCTGAACTTCCTAACAGTCTACGCCCTCGATTTACAGAGAATGCTTCTGGCATCCCCCCAGCACTGTCTGGTCTCTTTGGGGGTGCTGTAAGAGGAGGAGTTCCCCTGACAGGAGATGTACTACAGACCTAGGGGAGGCCAAGCTGTCAGCTCAGACTGCAGGAGCACCACAGCTGCAGGGCACCTGACCAAGGGAACGCTTAATTTAGTTTTTAAATTTGAATGCCAGAAAATTTACAGTTACACTGTGCCTCACATTGATGTATATTGGAAATGGCTAACTCAGGACAGCTTCCCATTTCAAAGCTCAAGCTCCTAGCAAGATCAGACACCAGAAAAATTAAGTGATATTTGATATTAAAAATAATTGTTATATTGCTCCTCTTTGTGAGTAATGCATATGTCATTCATACGTTGATATGAACTTGTATATAAGGTAAAAATGCAAATGTTCACCTGCGGTTGAGGAGGAAGATCTGCCTTTAAATAACTTCAACCAGAGGCCCTGAGTTCCTTCTCCAACACAATAAAGCCAATAAATAAAATAAAATAAAATAAAGTAAAATAAAATAAAATAAAATGATATAAAATAAAATGCTGCAAGCAACAACCTGCCGTTCTGGCCTCACTGAGCCATGGGTTAGAAGACCTGTAGTCTCTCAGAACTCAGGGCGCTGCCTGAATCTCTGTCCAATCAGCGCCACTGGGCCGAGAACTGCCCAATTAGGCCATCAGCCGGAGAAGAGGGGGCGGGCTTTCCCAGCGCGGAGACCATCTCTCGAGCAGTCAGCTCTGGGATCTGTAATCCGGCAGCCCCGACTGTGCTCCAGAAGCGCTGGCGACTGTAATGCAGCACTCTTGCTCCGTGACCGACAGAACTGGGAGATCCCTAGAGAGCCTGAGGGACACTCCAGAAGCCAAGACGGGGTGAGTGTGTGGGGCCCAGTGTGCTGAGATGTGGGAGAGGCTGTTTGGAGTCAGCTCGAACTGGGTGTGGTGTGATCTGGGGGTCTCTCTGCTCGGCGATGGAGTGTACAGGTAGAGTCATCCCCTGGGGGCTTCTTGGCCTTCAGTCCCCTCAGGTCCATGAAGTCGGATATGGCCAGCAGCTGGGACTCTGATTTCTGTCCCATCCCTGTGAAGCTACTTCGGCACCTGTCAGTGGTCCTTACTGGTCAGCTCTGTGACTGCAGAGCTGCGAGTCTCCCCAGATGGTGTCGTGACTATGGTGAGGATCTTTAGAGAATCCCGACTCCATGTGAGGGGCTCCGTAGGTCTCTAGTTCCTCCTGTGTCATGAAGTGTCACCATTTGCTACTGAGTTCTCTAAATGCATAGCAAGCAGGATCTCAAATCCAGAGCCCTGCCCACACTTCTAGCCTAGCTCCTCCTGGGTTTAGCAATAACTTTTTAAAACCCCAGCTCCCTTGCCTGCATTCCTGAAGTCTAACTTCCCCTCTCTGCAACATGATCAACTATTTGTTTCCCCTGATACATTTCAGACACAGTATTTTGCTAATATTTTCCTTTAAGTACTACACAGCACTTTTTAAAAATTGATTTGTTTGTGAACATTTCACAGAAGAGGGAAGTGGAATAGAATAACAACCCTTTGTAAATTGAAAAAAAAAATCTTTGAACTTCTCTTTTGGTTTTTTCTTAGGCGTAGACACCTTAGTAGAATGTCTTTGTGTTGAATCGCATCCCTGGGGACTTTACAGGAAGATGTCTTCTCAGCCCTCCATCCTTCCCTAGTCCTGGGTTTCAGAAATCTCTGACACCGGGGGTTGACACCAGGTGCCCACAGCTTGCCTGTCTGTGTTCTTTCGAAGAGCCGTAGGTCCTCTCCTCCAAAAGAGCATCATAAGGTAGGTGTGGAGCCTTTCTGGGGAGCTGCTGGATGCCCTGGGACTGTCAGGAATCTCCTAATATACCCTTCATCTCTAATGCCTTCAAGTCATGTTTGAATCTTGGCCACTGAGAATAGTGCTACAGTGAACAGAGTCACGCACTATCTATTAGGAATACTGATTTCAATCCATCTGGATACATACCTAATATTGTGATTGCTGGATCATATTCAGTTTTCAGTTTTTCTGAAGAAGTTCCATGTTAGTTTGTAAATGGCTGAACTAAATTTATATTCTAACCAACAGTGTACAAAAGTCCCCCTTTTTCAATATCCTGCGCAACAAGTGTTAGTGTTTATCTTTGTGTTGATAGTCATTCTAACAGCTGTGCTCAGGCTCCAGGATGTCTGCTGTTTGGGGTGTTCAGCAAGGTAATTTGAATCCAGACTGTGAAGCAGGAACTGAACCAGTGTGCTGCAACCCTCTTCTCAGGCTAAAGAGGGACTGATGCTTTATAACTCCTTTTCTGCCCTACTGCATGGGTTGCTGCCCATGGAAATACTTGCACACCAGCTAAAAACCTCTTATTTGTCTTTTATGTGGAGATATTTCCACATACCCAGTCCCCTTTGTTCCCAGAGATTGGAGGCTTAGGATGTAGTCCTCAAATAGTATATGTTAAGAGTTGGGACACTTGTGCACAGACCAACTCCTTCCAGAAGGATTTAGTAAACACAGAGCTATCAATGCAATGGCCTGGCTGAAAGGGCTGGGGAAGTACTGGGCTCTTGTTCAGCCTGCCAGGGCTCTAAGATTTTTGCCCTATAAATTCCCTAATTCAGGCCAGATCAAATTCAAATCTCAACTGTCAGCAACAGTAGTTGGCACGATATGCTTGCAAATCCCTTCTAACGAAAAACTGAATTTTAACACATTCTCTTCCAATGTACAGGAAGAGAAGCACAAGAAAATGCATGGATGAATATAGGAAACCACCATGTCCAAATAAGCCTTAGCTTTCCTACTCATTTGATGTGGCTGTTTTCTTTTTCTTTTCTGTTTCACTGATTATTCATGCCATATTTGTGATACATCATGAATACATGTGCATATTTCATCTTAATCCTTTTTAACTAACTCTCCTGCCACACACTTTCTTTCCATCTCAAGTGTGCCTCAGTTTTCCTCCTCGCTCAATGTGGTCATTTTCCCTGTTAGCCGGAAGCCTCTCACCTCATTTATAACTTTCTTTCAGAGAGACTTGGAGCATGAGTAGATGCTTTTCAGAGTGGCCACGGATGGAGGGGACCTCTTGCTATATTTCCAACATCACATCCTGTTAACCCTTTCATGAGTGTGGAGAACTGAACCTAGGACCTCATAATACATTCTGCGCTCTAAAACTGAGATATGCCCCAGACTCACCATCTGCCTTTTGATTGCATTTCTTAATCAATTCATTTTTTGTTATTTTTCACATGGTTGGGTTTTTGTAGGCCTTTCTGGAACTCTTAACAGAGTAAATAATCCTTGTATCCACAGAAGTTTGCTTGTGAATTTTGTTTTCATTGTGTTTATTTGGTCTTTATTATTACAATAGTATAGTTTCATAATATGCATTAGTGTCAAGTAATAGTAGTTCCTCCTATTATTCTTATAATTCAGAAAATTCTTTGTTAAATATCTTTGTGCAAATATCTATATTTATCTCTATGTTTTTTAACTTCTCTATGAAATTTTAAATTTTTCGTTTTGTTTCCTTCTTCCATCAAAAATAAAGCATTCAATTTTGATGGGATACTGTGGATTAAGAAAATGTTCATCTTTGTAGTGATGAAATTTTATCACCTGCAAACATGGTATGTGTAGTTGAATCTTTAGGTAGCTGTACATCCTTATTTTGTTATAAATTTTACATGTCTCCTTTTCAAACATGTATTCCTGTGACATATCACATGCTTGTGATATCCACATCAAACTTGTGTGGCTTATTGCACTCTATATTAAACTGAGCATGTAAGACTTGAAATGAACTCTAGAAAGTGCCCTATACTTTATCATTCATCACTTCCTGTATGTACCTCCTCTTTCTCTACCCCTTGGGTTTCATTCTTAGAATCGATGCTAGTGTATTTTTACATTATTTTTATTTTAACGTAGTATGATTTAGAATATTTTCTTTATTAATGTTGTTTTGTGTTACTTTGAGAAGAAATAACTCCTTTACCTTATTGCTACTGTTGAATGCTTTAGAATTAGTTTTTGTATTTAGGTAGTTATTGTCTCAGAGAACAATTTATTATATGGAATGGGGAAAGTATACAATTACATTTTTTTTTTGCCACATTGGTACCCTTTGTTTGAGCAACTTTCATCGGAAAAGTTATCTTGTTACTTATCTGTAGTACAGTCTTTGTCATTTATAAGTATCGAAAAAGCAAGAATTTTTTTAGAGATTTGTCTTCAGTTCCACAGGTTTACTTACTCATGTCACTACTAGGTCTACAGTCATTGCATAGCCTTATAATATTGCCATACACTGCACAATGACATTTTGGTGAGTGATAGCCTTCATTTTGACAGTAGTTATAATAGCTGAGGTGCACAGCAGGTTTTTGTTAATATTTTTTACATCTGTGTTTGTACAACTTTGTGATGTTTTCACAATGATGGAATCACCTGATAATGAATTTCTCAAAGCCTTTGCGAAGTGAGGCATAACTATTTATATACACATGTACTTTCCAACTCTATAATGTATAATTAATATATAATTTTCCTTATTGATTTCCAAAGTTCTTTCCATTTCATTACTGTTTTATTTTTACCATAGAAAACATATATAATTTATTAGCTGGATTTAAAAACCAATGCAAATCAATTGCAGACACGTTTTGAATACAGACTATGGGAATGTTCTACCAAAGAATAGCATATCTAGCAGTAAATATTATGAAAATTTAAGCTTTAGTTTTATAACAATATGCAAGGGCTAGACAATTGTAAGAAGAAATATTGCATAGGCAATCCAGTAGTATCCTATTATGTCTTTTAAAAGAATCAACTTTTGGCATTCCTGTTTATCTGGGTATGTCCATTTACAATATTTTTGAATTTTGCTCTTTTATTTACCAGTTTTTTATACTCTCCTTTTTATAAAATTTATTCTGTCCTTCTCTAAAGAATTAAGAATGATGATTAACTACTGAGTTCCTAGAATCTTTTTATTAGACCCATTAAAGACTTAGGTTTTCTTAACCTCAGAATTAGATGCATTTTAGTCTATTTTACAGCTTTACTGCTATTCATTAATTTGCATAACAACATGTGATTGAAAAATAAGGCGAATGTTAAAATTTTATTACAATAAAAGCCACATTCCCATTAAGTCCCCACAAAATACTCCCCAACACTACAAACATACTTACCCCATCATTCTTCCCACTTTACAAAGAAGTTTTGGAAGACCTCTTTCATGTCTTTAGTTATGCTGATGTGGCTGCCTCAATGACCAAAATCAATTCACAACATTTACCTATCATGGTCATCTGGACTTTGGGGAAGAGCCAGAAGCCACACAGTGCCAGTTCCAGAAAATTAAGAGAATGAGGACCCACTGCAGTGTTTGTGGAAGGCTGCCATTCCGTTGGATGGCACTCAGCAACAGAATCCACTGTATTTTCAGTCATATTCATACAGACAGTTTTCGAGCAGTGCAGTCAAGAACACAGGTGAAGGCCTCCATCTGACCATCTTTCTCTGTCCTCTGTTCTGCACTTGAATTTGACTCTCCCCAGTGAGCTCATCTGGGTTTGGAGGTCTCTGAAATGTTGCTTCTTTATGATCTCAGAGGCAGTGCCCTCTCACCCTTTTTCATTTCGCCCACTCTGTGGCTTTCCTACCACCCGCTCCCCTTTGCAAGTCCAGAGACCCCCATTGCTCCCCACATACTCATGATCCTCCTGGGCATGGAGATCAGTTTCTCAGTCCTAGAAAACTGTGTAGGAGGATAAGCTCTCTGAAGGATCTGCATCTTCTGAGCTGTGGGGACCAGCCCCTGTGGTAGCTGGTTTCCCCTGTATTAAAAACTAGCTAGCACCTAAAATCTCTTTCATGGTTCAAAGTTCTCACCTCCTTTTATGTCTTAGCTCTCTGGCTTGTTTTTTTGATTCACAGGCATAGAGGGCCCACCAGGACAATCCAGAATAATCCTAATTTTCAAGGTCAGATGATGAGTTGATTTATTATATCAGCAAAGTATTTCTTTTTATGTAACATAATGTAGTGATAGGAGTAGCACCAAGGTTTGATGTATGTTGATGACATTATAAGAGTAGTGAATTTTTCAAATTAAAATAAACCCTTTAGTTATCAGTACAACTAGAAAACTGTGACCAATTGCAAAAGAAAAGTTGAAATCTCAAGAGAATTAAAGTCGTTACTCTGTAGGGGGTTGTGGTTTATATCTGACACTTTCCCCTAAAGCCTCATGTACTAAAAGGTAGGGGTTTTGGAAAGTGAGTGGTTGTTAGGATGCAGGGTCTATTCAGAAGTCACTGGTCAATAGGAGTGTGGCCAGGAAAGGTGCACCTCCTTTCCCAGCTCCTCCTCTTCCCTCTCTGTCTCTCGTGCTCCATACCAAGAGCAACTTTCTTCTACCCTGCCCCTGTGTCATGCTGTCCTACCTTAGACTGAAACCTCTGCAAATTCCTTATCTCTATCCATTTTCATTCAAATGGCATGATTTCATGCTTTATGTCTAAGTAACAATATTCTATCATATAAATATCACAGGTTTTCTTTTTTCTTTAAAGGGTGTAGTGGGGATTGTACCTAGTGCCTTCACACTGAGATACCTCCACAGCACTTTTTATTTATCTTTTATTTTTTGTTTTGAGTCAGTCTTGCTAAGTTGCCAGGGCTGAATTCAAACTTGTCATCCTCTTTCCTCAGTATCCCAGAGCACTGGGCTAATAGGCTTATATACCACATTTTCTTTACCTTGATAGGCTCCTAGGCTGCTTCCATACATTAATGTATCAGAGTCAGGGGAATATTATATCTTGATATAACAGGTTGAGTCTTTTAGGGGCATTGTGAAAGGAAGAGTCTGAGTAAGTGATCCTTGGGAAATGGGATTTTTTAATACCAATCCCGTGCCAAGGGCCCTGAGGAAGGAGGAATTGTTCCTCAGGCATGAGGTACAGTAAGAAAGAAAAATGAGGTTCCTAGAGCTTACCCACCCATCACAGTGCTCAGCTCACTTTACACAAATCACAGAATTTTTAGGTTTTTAGAGACCTGCCTACAGTCCTCCAGGCTCACAATAATGAGTGGCATAAATCTAAAAGAACCATCAAATTCTACCCAGAGTTAGTGTACTTGAATGGCAATTGCTAGAGTAGAAGTGTTTTCTCACACTCTAGTGTATGAGATACTGAATGGAGACAGTAATTCTATCGGTACTGAAAACATAAATGGTGTGCTATATGGGTGACATTAGTAGTAGTATTGAAGACTGGGAGACAGTACTTAAGAGAAAAGGTAAATCTAGAGACCGTGGCTGCTAGCCTCAAATGTAGCTTGAGATCATTTTCTCTGGTTTTGAAAAATTCTAGTGTTGGTGCTCCAAATCTATCATTTCAAATTATAAAATGCCATTAACTTTTAACAAAGCTCAATGAACCTTTCATCATATCTTTTCCCTACCTATGAGGCCCCTGTTCCTATAAGAGGAAACATATGAGAAGAAGCTTCTTAATAGGATGTCATCTCATTTATTGATTTTTGGTTTTATTTCTTGAGGTACTGAAGTTCTTCTGTTCAGAACGTCCTTTCCTGTGTCTGTGACTTCAAATATTCCCCTATATTATTTCCCAGTGGTTTCAAAGTTTTCATTTCACATCTAGATCTTTGATTAATTTGATATGATTTAGTACAGGGTGAGACATGTGATTTTAGTTTCATCCTTCTGTATGTTGATAACCAATTTTACCAGCTCCATTTGTTAGAGGCTATCTTTTCTCCAGCATATGTTTATGACTCCTTTGTCAAAACTCAGATGGGATTGTTTCTGTTTCTTCTGTTCTATTCCATTGATCTACATATCCATCTTTGTGCCAGTATCATGCTGGTCTTTTTCCTATACTTTTATGGTGTACCTTGACATCCAAAACCATGGTGTCTCCCACTTCTCTCTTTTTGCTCAGGATGTTTTGGCAATTTTGGGTGTCTTTTGGTTCTATATAAATTTTAGGGTTGGTTTTTCTACTTCTGTGGAGATTGTTGTTGGTATTGTAATAAGCATTGCAATAAATCTATATGTTGGTGTCAGGAACATGGTCACTTTAATGTTAATTCTACTTATTCAGGAGCATGGGATTCCTTCTAATTTCTAAGGTCCTGTTCAATTCCTTTATTCGGAGTTCTATAGTTTTCCTCATAGAGGTCTTTTACCTTCCTGGCAGGATTGATTCATTCATATTTAGCATTTTTGAAGCTATCTATCATGAATGGAATTGTTTTCTTGATTTCTTTAATGGTGAACTCATTATTGGTGTAAAGGAACACTATTGATTTTTGTGTGTTGATTGTCGTGGTGGATTAAAAACTGGTCAGCAATTTAACACCAGCTGAACTGAATCTGCTCAGTGCTGCAGGGGGGGTCCACCTGAGGATTGTTGCCAACATAAAAGGAGAATAAGAGATGGAGTGGGTGTTGTTGTTTGGTGCTATTGGTTCTCCTGTTACCGTGAGTTCTCCTGCAGGAGCTTGTCATGCTTCTTTCCTGATATGAACTTGGCTGTTCTCATTGTCAGAGGAGCTTGGGGCCTTGTCGCTGAGAATGGCTGTGGTTCACGTTGAGGGTGCTCTAGTCCTTATGCTGAGCATTGCTTCCTGGCTCCTGATGGGGAGGTGATATGCTGCTCAGTCTCCAGGAGAAGCTTGATACACTGACTTCCTGATATCGTCTCGGCTCTTCTCATTATTAGAGGAGTTCTGGACCTCATTGATGCTGAGGATGGCTATGGTACTTTTCGGGGAAGTTTTTTTTCCTACACTGAGTGTTGCTTCCTGGGTCTTGTGCAGAACCCTTAGTCTACTGGCACAGAGACTTTATCCTGCTGCATAGATTTTCTAGCTTCCACCACTAACCTGTGGGCCTTCCCAGTGCAGATCCATGAAACAGATTTGGATGACTCATTGTTGTGGGTTCTAGGCCTCCAGTGGGATTTGTGAGAGGCATTGTCATGGGTTCTAGGTCTTCATCTGGATTCATGCAGGACATTGTCATGGGATCCAGGCCCTTGGCTGGATTCTCTAGGTTTTTAGTGTGTGGATAGATTTCCTGCACTTTCTCTGTATTTGACTCCTTGGATGACCATTATAAATAATACTATAAATTATGTGTCCTGTATTGTCTTGTTCTCCTTGTAAACCCCTGGCTACAAAAATTTGGTACTGAGAGAGTGAAGTCATTGCTGTGACGTTGACTGGGCATGTGTCTTAAGAGCCTTGGAAATTAATTTAGAAAGGTTTTGAGAGACTTGATAAAGAGACAGCCCCTGTATGCTGTAAACTATATTGGAGACCCTGGTTGAAGCCTGGAAAATCAAGATACTGATGGAAATGCTGCCCATTAAGACGAAGCTCAAGACCTTTCTATTGAGAAGGACTGCATCAGCTACTGGATCCCAGGTAGTATGTTGTGCTTTGTCTGAAAGTTGGCCTGCATTTTGCTTGTTTTTAGAGATATACCTGGGTGGCAGAAAAATTTTAGTGTGGTCTACAGTTGGGATGGTAGCATGGTTATTTCTGAGAGCTTTTGGCCAGATCTATGTTGGAAATTAAGCGCAAACAGCGAGTAGAGTGACTTAAAACATTTAGCCAGAGAGAATCACAAGGATAACACAGAGGAGAACGTGGTTTTGAGAACAGGACAATGGAAAAATGAACTGAAATTTTTCACCTGAAGGGAAGAGTGTATTTGAATTGCAGGAGATCTGTTTTTGTTGTTGTTATTGCTGTTTTGTGGGGTTTTTTTTGTTGTTGTTTTTCAGTCTTCTGTACCATGTTGAAAGCCAATGAGAAGTAAGAACTATGATGTTAATAGTTCTTTTAATATGAATGTAATGTTGTTTTTAGATAAATGTTTGTAATCAGGTTAATCAAAGTATGGTCTTTTAACCTTGAATTTTGATCACCCTTTGAATATTTTGCTTTTGGTGCAGGAATGAGTATAATAAAAATTGTATATATGTAATCATTGTATTAATGTAAATCTGAATAGACCAAGACCTGTTAACTTCTCACAAATCAGTCACTAGAGACTATGGTTTAAGGAAATGTGTATGGTTATCAAGTTGACCAGAGATAGATTGTGATGGATTAAAAACTGGTGGTCAACTTAACACCAGCTGAACTGAATCATTGTGGTGCAGTATGGGGGGCCCACTTGAGGATTGTTGCCAACATAAAAGGACAACTAGAGAAAAAGTGAGTGGTGTTGGTTCTCTGTGGTGGTGTTGGTTCTCCTGTTGCCATTGGTTCTCCTGGAGGAACTTGTCGAGCTTCTTTCCTGATATGAACTTGGCTGTTCTCATCATCAGAGGAGCTTGGGACCTCATTGTCACTGAGAATTGCTGTGGTTCACTTTGGGGGAGCTCTGGTCCTTACTTGAACTCACTTCCTGGCTCCAGAGGCAAACGTGTGCTGCTCAGTCTCCAAGAGAAGCTAGTCACACTGGCTTCTTGATATGAACTCAGTTGTTATCATCAGAGGAGCTCGAGAACTTCATTAATGCCAAGGATGACTGTGGTACTTTTCAGGGAAGCCCTGATCCTTACTTTGAGCATTGCTTCCTGGCTCCAGTGCAGAACCCTCAGCCTACTGGCACAGATCTTTCATCCTGCTGGCACAGACTTTCTAGCTTCCACATCTGATCTTGGGGCCTTCCCAGTGCAGATCTTGAAACAGATTTGGATGGCTGATTGTCATGGGCTCTAGGCTACATTTGGACTTGTGGGAGGCATTGTCCTGGGTTCTAGGTTTTCAACTGAACTCATGCAGGATGTTGCCATGGAATCCAGGCCCTTGGCTGTATCCTCCAGATCTTTACTCTATGGGTAGATCGTCTTCACTTTCTTTGTATATGACTCCTTGGATGACCATTTTAAATAATACTATATATTATGTGTCCTGAATTGTCTCATTCTCCTTGCAAATCACGACTACAACAATTTTGTATCCTGTCAATTTGTTGAATTTGTTTATCAGTTCTAAGAGAGTTCTGGTGAAATTTTTTTGGGTCTTCGGTATAAAGGATTATGTCATCTGAAAATAGAGATAATTTAACTTCTCTCCTACTCATATCTCTTGTATTTCTTTCTCTTGCCTGATCTTTCCAGCTAAAATTTTGAGTACTATATTGAGCAGCAGTGGTAGGCATGAACATCCTTGTTTCATTTCTTATTTCAAAGGAAATGCTTTTAGTGTTCCCCCATTCAGTATGATGATGACTGTGTGTTTCTCATGTACAGCTTGTATGAGTTTGGAGTAAGAGCCTTTACCTATTTTCATTAGAAATTTTGTCAAAAAGGGTGTTGGTTTTTGACAGTAATCTCTTTAGCATCTATTGAAATGACTATGTGATTTTTACCCTTGGTTCTATGAGTGTGGTGTATTACATTTATTGATTTATATATGTTGTAACTTCCTGTATCCCTTGGATAAAGCTAACGTGGTCATGATATATGTTCTTTTCATTGATTTGTTGAATTTTGTTTGCAAGTATATTATTGAGGATTTTTGCAACTATGTTCATCCAGGATATTGACCTATAGTTTTATTCTTTTTTAAAATCTTTCTCCAATTCTCTTATCAGAGTAATGATGGCTTCATGGAAAGACTTTGGAAGCATTTCTACCTTTCAAATTGGATGGAAATTTTTGAGGAATAGTGGTGTCATTCCTTATCTAAATTTCTGGTAAAAACTGAGTGATCAGTCCATTGGGTCCTGGGATCTTCTTAGTGGTAGTAAATAGAAGTTTTTATTAGCACTGTTTCATAGTCTATATTTTCTTGATTTGATTTTAATAAGTCATATGTGTCTAGAAATATATTCGTTTTTTACAGATTCTCCAATTGGGATATAAATTTTCAAAATTTGTCAGTATTACTTGTCTATAGTCAGGCTTGGTGGTACACACCTTTGATTCCAGCACTCAGGAGGCTGAGGCGAGAGGATTGTTGTGAATTCGAGACTGGCCTGGGCTACAAAGTGAGTTCAAGGCCAGCCTGAACTGCATAGCAAGACCCTGTCTCAAAAAATAGGGCCATGGATTTAACTCAGCAGTGTAAGCACCTGCCTGGCAGGCGCAAGGTTGTGAGTTTGATCCCTGGCACTACCCCCAACCCCCCCAAAAAACAAAACAAAACAAAACAAAACAAATATATATATATATATATATATATATATATATATATATATAATTTGTCTGTAAAAAACAACTCTGATTCATTAATCCTTTATATTTTATTAGTCTCAATTTCACTGATTCTTATTTATCTAGAATCTTGAGGTGCATTAGTAGGTTATTTACTTGAGATCACTGTTTCTCTAATGTAGACACTGACAGCTATAAACTTGGTTTTATGTGTGCCATGACTCAGAGTTACTGTATTTTCATGTTGTTTGCTTCTAGAAATCTCTAAATTTCTTTCCTAATTTCTTCTATGATTTATTGCTAGTTAAAAATATATTATTCAGTTTCTATGTGTTTGTAGAATTTTGTGGTTTCCTCTGTTGATTTCTACTTCCATCCACTGTAATCTGATAGGATGTGAGAAATTATTTCATGTGTTTTGTGTTTATGGAGACATACTTTATGACCTAAAATGATCTGTTTGGGAGAAAGTTTCAAGAGCTGCTGAAGTAAATGAGTACTCTTAAGGGTTATTGGGTGTAACACTCTGTAGACATTTGATAAATCCTTTAGTTCTGTGGTGTCAGTTAATGTTGATATTTTGTTGTTGTTTTGGTCTGACTGACCTATTTGTGAGAATGGGATACAAAAGACCTCCACTTCGATTGTATTTTATGTCAAGTTGGTTTTGGTTTATGGGCTTGGGCCCACTAACATTTACTCTTGTATGTGTGTGTGTGTAAATATTTTCTTTCTTTGTGAATTAGTCCCTTTACCACAATTCTACATTTTTGTTACTTTTCATTGCAAGTTGTATATTTGTTATCTCTTTGATTTTGACCTAGAAATAACAGCTTACTTTAAAATACTAACCAAAGTGTCAAAGGATTTGCCCTGTGCCCTGTGGACACTAATACATTAAATTTTAGATTCTACAACTTTTAAAATAATTGCCAATCATATTTCATTTACACAGTTTATAAATGGGTAGAACAATAAAAATTAAAAACTAAATATACTTCTAGATTAGGTCCTATGAATCAAAATCAGAACATCTTTGGCCCACATAGATATCCTCATAGTTCCCACCAGGCACCTTCTTGAAACATGAGCACTATTCTGACATACAACAGCAGAGATCACTTTTATCCTTTTTATACTTTATGTAAATATAGCAGAGTAGAAACTGCTTTGAAAATGACTGTTTGAGTGCCATATGTTGACTTTCATTTATTTATATTTTTGCATGCTGTTATGGATCAGTTTCTTAACATTAAATTCTAGTGTGCAAATATCAGACAATTTATTTAAGCATGCCACTCTGAATATATGAGTGGTTTAGGTTTTATATTAGAAAAAATTCCAACATGTAAGTATTTGAAAGTGTTTTGGTAACACATGTACAAATTCCTGTTAATAAGTATGTAGTAGTGGAATTTGTGTATTGTATATTTAAATATCTTCTTGTTTAGATGATACCACCAAACAATTTTCTAAAATGTTTGTGCAAATTATCATACTCACCATCAGTGTATGAGTTTCCTTGTGTATGAACACCCTCTTTTAGTACTCTTATCATTTTTTATGTTGGTTACTATAGAATTATATTGGACTGTATTTATATTTCTCTGATGACTAACAAAGTTGAGCAATATCTATATATGTCATTGGATAACCTCTTTTTTGAAGATTCTGTTGTTTTGCCCATTTTCCCGATGTCTTATTTGTAATTTTCTAATATTCTTGTAGGAGTTCTTTATATTGACACTAAATAGAAAACATTTCGATGGGTACTCAGATTATTTCCATGTCTTGGATGTTGGGAATAATTCTGCAACGAATTTAGAACTCTCTTTGAGATACTCATTTCAGTTTTTTGGATATACTGTCTCTGTCTCTCTCTCCATTTGTACCGATTCCCTTTCCATATTTCACTCTGCATCTTCTGATGTGAAATTCTTAATTTTAATATAACTCATCTGTTATTTCTCCCATTATATTAAGTCTGTTTTGCTGCATGTAGGAAATATTTTCTAATTTTGATGTCAGCAATTTTCAGTGAGCCTTTAGCTCAGCAGATACATTATTCCAATGCTTTGTTTTATTTTTTGAAGTATTACATGATAAGAGGACATTGAATATATTCAAGGTGTGTGATGTGATGTTTTGTTACATGAGTACATGGTCTAATGATTATCACAATAGATTTACTTAACACAATAGCTATTGTTTGAATGTTTGTACCCCTCCAAAACTCATGTTGTGATTAAATCCCTAATGTGATAGTAAGTACTTAGAGGCAGGGCTGGTTAAGTCAAGAGGGCTGCAGGGTCTTTAGAAGATGGTTCACTCTCAGCAGCAGGATTGTTATCCTTATGAAAGAGCCCCAAAGAGGAAATTCAGCCCTTTTTGCCCTCATGCCATTTGGGAACACTGCTTTCAAAATGTCAGCATGGGAGCAGAAATAGGACCCTTACCAAACATTTGCCCCACCAGTGCCTTTATCTGAGATGTCATGGTCTCCATAATTCTAATCAATAAATTTACAGTTTATAAATTAAACAATGTAATGTTTTTATTACAGCAGCAGTAATGGAATGAAGCAGCATCCATTACCACCCATGCTAATCACCAGAACTTGTTTATTTCATAACTGAATGTGTGTATCTTCTGGCAAGGATCTCCCTGTTTCTCTCACAAAGCAGCTCTTACCTGCCAATGTCTGCTTTTTGTATCTCTATGTCTGATTTCTTTAGGTTCCACATAGAGGTGGAATAATCTATTTGTTTTGCTGTGTCTGGCTTTTGTTTTACTTAGTATAATATCCTCCATGTTTGTTTATCTTATTTAAATGCCAGGAATTCCTTCTTTTTATGACTGAATAATATTCCAGTGCATATACATCACAATGCATTTATCCATTTATTCATGAAAGGATATTTAGTTTGTTTTCTTATCTTAGCTTTTAAGAATTATGCTGCAACAAACTTGAATTGCAGAAGTCACTTTGAAATACTGTTATAACTTTCTTTGGATACATACTCACAAAATCCATGTACTAATGCTGGATACTATAGCAGTTATATTTTTAATTTTATGAGAAATTTCCAGTTTTCCATAATGGCTATGCCAGTAGTCCACATAATTTTAAAGTAGTGTTGCACCCTTTCATGAAACATTTCTGCATGAACTTCTCTATTTTTCCACATCTTGCATAAACTTATTTTCTGGACTATTTTTTCAAGAACTTTAAGTAAAATAACAATAAGACTTTGGGATGCAGGTGATCAGGGATGTCTCTTTCCAGAGAAAAATGACCAATAAATATCTAAGCAGTTTAACAAAGATTACGTCTCTCTCTGAGGCAATGGTTGGAAAGATTTACTTGAACACTTTAAAGCTGATCTCTTTAAAACTGGTGTTTATTAACCTTTTAGTTCCTCAACTGAGATGCAAATGTGCTATGCATAAAGCATCTTGTTGTACTTTGTTGAATTGTTCCTTTGTCACTTTGGAGGGACATGCGATCAAATGCAAATGTGAAACTCTTGTATCTGTGTGCACAATGAAAATACTATTTTTCAGACCCCGGAGCCTATCAACTTTGCTAGAACAAATGAACAGCCTAATATGTTAGCTTGAACATCTGATGTAGGGAACACAAACAATTAAGATTTAAGAGGTTAGAAGGACTCTAGATAAATCCTGACTCCTTTAGTATGGACAAATCATCATAAAGGTTGATTGTCTAACATTTATTCACTTGTTCCTCATGTAGATCAGAATAATCCCTTCTGGCATTTATGAGCGATGAAGCACGAAAACAAGTAACACAGCAGTTCCTCCTCTGTATGCTGATGTTGAAACACAACAGAACATCGAAGTAGCAGAGTCTTCCACTTGCACACTTATATATATTCCTGCTCTCATGGGGATTTCTGCCCAAATATTAAGAAAAAAAGTGCCCAAACCCAATTCCTAGGATTGTACCAATTTGAACTCTGCAAACTCCCTCAGTTGCTCCTCATTAAATAGAAATGATACATTCTAGAACAAAATGGAATGGCATAGGAAAATCTCTGCTCTGAAATAAAAATAAGAAGCAATGTTTGATAGAATTCTTTTTGTCACCTCCATGACTTGAAACAAAGACACTGGTTGTATGTTGCCCCAGTTCACCATATGTTCTCTAAATTCCAAGCCTTGTTTCACTGGTGTGTCAGGAAAGTCAGTATGGTCCTTCCTGGGGTATATAACCTCAGCGTCATCTGTGCAAAGCCTGAAGCAAGTTCGGGTGCTCCACTTGGTCATAATTCAGGTTTAGGGATCATATCCCACATTGTAGCTATCTAGTCTTGCACACTGAAAGCTATGGACTTTCTTTGGGGTTGAAAACTAGCAACAATCTCATCCATAAACCTACTTATATGTAGGTCACTTACTTATCAATCCAAAGTAAGAACATATTCTCTGAAGAAACTGACCATAATCAAGTTGCAGATTAACCCTTAATCTATGTCTGATTTAGAAGCCATTTCTGCATGGAAGACTCACAATTCTTAGTGAAAACTGATCTGCTTGTCTTATGGCTGGGGAAACCTCTGACCACTATTGGTGGAACACTGACCACTATTGATAAGTCACTGAGCAGCTTACCCACTTCTCACTATCCATTGTAATCCACCTGTGTTGGCCCAGTAGCACAGTCAGCTGAATCTAGCCACCAAGTGTGTCCCTTAAAGCTAACCTTTTAGAATTTTAGGACAGTTTGCACTCTGAAATCTTGTATGTTTTAGTATCAAATGAAGTAATATTGGATAACTGTCTAATTTTATTTCCCTTGCCTCCTCCTGATCCACGTATCTTGATCAGGTAATTTGTTGCCAAATCAAAGAGTGTATTTCACCCAAAAAGGGTGATCTTTTCTTGATCATTTCCAGGATATAAATGAAAAAGGTGGCAACTAGATGGATCTGTATCTCAAATTTAAACTTTTGCCTTGGCCTTTTCTGGGCAAATGTGTCTTTCTTCTCCAAATGAGCAAACACAGGCAAACCCGGTTTTTATCCTGAGTGGTAGCCCTGCCAAAATGTCTCTTGAGCTTCCTGACTTCTCATTTCCCCTTTCTCCTCTGGCCAACAGGGTTGGGAGGAGATGATAGGATTGGATCAAGCAAGAGTCCCAGGCTGATGATCGTCTTGCACATGCAGGTAATACTCTAGCCCCTCTTCAGCCTGCCGTGTAGACTCACAACCATCTGTCACACATCTTTCAGGAAGTGGGTGAGAACAGAAACCACTTCCATGAGTTTTAATTGACACTTAACTTCAAACAGAGGTTGTTTATGCCCACCCACACAATTTCCTGTCCTCTTGTCATAAAAGAACTCCTGAGGCATCACAGATTAACTTCTGTTAGTTCCTCCTGATCTCAATACATAAGGCATAAACCTCTGTTAGTTCTCTATACCTGAACCCTTACAGGAGAGAAAGACAAGTTGAGATTCTTGAGTGATACCAGAAGTAATTCAGTTCCTTCAGGTTGAAGGGCATAGGATTTGTAAATGAATGTCACCTGCTATCTCACTTGCACCATCTTGAATATCATAAGGTTGAATTTTGTGCTGCCTGGAAGCATTGTTACTTCTGACCTTTAAGTCATCAATAATAAAACCCATTCCAGGCACTATAGATCTTGTTAATGAGTTCAAGTAAGATGAGGAAATCATGAGATGTCATAGGAATTAGGCATCAGAGGATGACAGGATTGAACATTGAACATTAAAACCAAGTGTGTCATGTACAAAATAGATCTGAATCTACTAAAAAGAAGTATAAGACATGATGATAAAGGGCTTTCAAAAAGGAAGACACTGATCAAGTGGGTCACATCACCCAATTCATAGAATTGAGGTCAGAAATGCCTTGAAAAGGAGATTAAATAATGTAAGGGAATTTGTAGTAGTCAGTATGTTTTATGTTTAGTTTTAACTTGAGTCTGAGTCCCAGAGACTCATTCAGTAGTTGTTCATACTCAGTTAAGTGAAGGCTGTGCCCTGAATGAGTTAAAAACATAGTATGTAAAGTCAAAAGGGGGCCTTATGAGAGACCTTGGGATGCCAAAGATCTAGGATGTTCATTACTTTGAGGCACTTATTCAACCCCTCTTAGGATTTTCATATAGATGCAGGGATTATGAAGCTATTAAGAAGATGGAATGAGATAAAGTATAAAAACATGCATATTGCACTAAACATGAACCACATGCTTCTAGAATCATCTGATATTGTCACCATGTTAATAAATATGCACATTAATGTGCTCACATAAATACTGTGCTTTATTATACATGTAAATGATCCAATGTGTTGAGGTTATAAAATTCTTTCTCATGTGAAAATAATTTTTAGCATATAGAATATCTGTAACTAAACACAATGGGTTTGTCTCTCTGAGTACAAAGCCAATTATCACAGCCAGGAAATAAAAGAGTGAAGGTGCATTACTTGCAGAAGTAAGCCAAACACTGGGGACAACTTCCAAAACTGTGTCTATGGGAGAAGAACACAGAAGGCATGGGGATTTCATAGAGAAAGTTATGCATATTCATGGCATTATAATGAGATAATAGTGAGCAAAGAAAAATGAGTCATTGATTTTTGTCTGGTTCATTGTGGTTTTGACTGAAGTGCCTTAACTGAAATAAATAAGACAACTGAAAGGAATATTAGCAGTAATTTGAGGAAGTTAGCAGTTTCCTTCCCGATAAGCATAGGAGTTTGCCCCTAAAAGTTTCTGCTTAATAGCTAACAAATGGGGAGGAGCATCACCTTAGAAGTATCTTTTCCCAGGTGCATTGTGTTGATTAACCCGCATGTCTGATGGGAAGAACATCAAGGAAAAGGAAAGCAGTGTGAAAGCTTTCCATTCACAAAATGTTGGGTTTTGGGTTTTGTTTTTTGATAAAGTATATGTATTAGCATGGACATAACCAGAAAGAAGTTTGATCTTCAATTATATAGTTCAGCATCTTTCTTTGTTATTCCCTTAATAAAATGCTTTTACTTCTTTCTCCCATTTGTCACTAACTTTCATCTTTCTGCCTGGAATTTCTCTCATTAAATAAAAAGAAAAAATACCACATCACATATCTCTGACATTTTAGTAGATTTTTCCATATAGTTAGTACTCATTATTCAGTCAGTTTTGTGGTGGTGGTGGTTCTATTCTATTTTATTAGTTGTTCTGCAGAAAAGTTGGTTTTTTGTTTTGTTTTGTTTTGTTGTTTTTTTGAGACAAGTTTTCACTATGAAATTCAGGCTGGTCTCAAACTTACAATGATCCTCCTGCCTTAGCCTCCTGAGTGCTAGGTTTACAGGTGTGTGCCACCATGCTCAGCCCTAGAACCATCTTTTACTTCCCAAGTCTCATTTGTTGCCAATCAGTAGATATGAAAGCTGCTTATTTTATTTACTCTTAAAATCTGCTCCTTGAACCTGGCAGTGGCTACAAAGGATTACATTTCTGTCATTGAGATGACATAGGGGATGTCTTTCCCTTCTTTGGAATTAATGCGTCTAATTTTAGACTGGTTTCCCTGCCCATCCATATCTAAGATAATGAATGACCTGCACTTTCTCTCCATCTAGCACTATATTCTATAGTAGTCTTCTTGGCAGTTTGAGGGCTACCTCAAACTCATCATACAAGAACTGCAAAGTCAGAGAAGACTTGCCCACATGTCTATGCCCACCATGATGACTTTGTGCTAAGCCAGAGAATTCTAACTTTTAGGATTTTTGTAGCTACCTTGCCTGATTGAATTTTCACCAGAGGATTAAAGAGAAATGGAATGGCCAGTCCACTGCCCGCTGTGTTCTCAAAACCACAGCTGAGAAAGTCCACTTAAAGGAGGAAAATTTTGGCTCATGCTTTCAGGGGTGTCAGTACATGTCTGCTGGCTTTGTTGTTTCTGGCTTATGGAAAGATGGCACATCATGGCAAAGGTGCATATTAAAGGAAAATTGTTCGCCTCATGGCAGCCAGAAAACAGAAGGCACACAGGGACTGGTGACAAAATAAACACCTGATGCTGTGCCCTCAGTGATCTATTTCTTCCAACTAGGCTCTATTTCCTAAAGTTCCACCATATGACACTAGCCCATAAAAGCAGGGATCCAGTCTGGAAAGTCTGGTTAAAGCCTTCTTAACACAATCACTTGCCAATGACCTCACCTCTCAGCAGCATCACTTCAATACCTGAGATCTGGGGGTACATTTCAGATCCAAACCATTAGAGTTTCCCTGGGGAGACTTCCCATAGTAAATTCTTGTCATATAATGAGAAAGCAGTGATTACAAACCGCAAAGATTTGCAAGTAGTTTTATAGGATCTTTTTTTTTTGTCATACTCATGAGGGGAGTTTTTGTACAAATTTTCAGTATGAAGTCAGTACACATATATATCACATCTTAATCCCTTTTACTTCTCCTTTCTCCTCTGTCCTTTGCCTCTCTCTCCATCCCTAGAACTTCTTCCCATTTGCAGAAGGTCTACCTCCCTGTTTCCTATCATCTGTCTTTTATTTTCTCTTTAAATTAGTTATTCTTTGGGTTTCTCATGTAAGAGAAATATGTAATATTTAATCTTCTGTGTGCCCGATTTATTTCACTGAGCATTTATTGTCTCAAGGTGAATTTTCTTATAAATGATTTAAAGTTATCCTTTTTATAGATCAGTAGTACTCCATTGTGTATATACACCACATTTTCTTTATCCATTCATCTGTTGATAGATATATAGTCCATTTCCAAGGATTAGCTATTGTGAGTTGTGCTTCTATAAACATGGGTATACATGAATCCCTGTAATATGTCTTCAACTCTTTGGTGAAGATCCTCAGGAGGGCTGTACCTGTGTCAAATGGAATTTCTATTTTTAGGTTTTTGGGAACTCTCCATACTGATTTCCATTGTGGTTGTACTATTTACATTCTCATCAACAATGTAGAAAGGGTTTGTTTTCCCCCAAAACCACACCAGAATTCGGTTATTGAGTTTGTGATGATAGCCATTCTTTGTGGAGTAAGATAGAATCTCAATGTTGTTTTTAATTTACATTTTTTTAGTAGCCAAAGATGCTGAACATTTTTTCATGTTGTATTCTATGTTTTGTTCCATCCTATATTCTGTTCCATGTGCTGGTCATTTGTACTTCTTCTAGAATTTTGATTCATTTTAATACACAGTGAAAGATAGAGGTCTAGATTCATCTTTTTACATTTAGATAACCAATTTTTCCAGCACCATTTGTTGAAGAGTCTATCATTTTTCCAGCATGTATTTTTGGCCCCTTTGTCAAAGATCAGATGGCTAAATGTGCCTGGAGTTGTTTTTACATCCTGTATTCTGCTCCATTAATACACTGATCTGCATGTCTGTTTTTGTGCAGTACCATGCTGTTTTTAATCATTGTAGTTTTGCAGTATGAACTGAAATCCACATTTGTGATGCCTCTTGCTTTGCTTTCATTCCCAAGGATTGCTTTTGCTATTCCACATCTCTTCAGGTCCCATTTAAATTTTAGGACATTTTTCTAGTTCTGTGCGGAATACTATTAGTATTTTGTTTGCAATTGGTAATATGGCCTTTTTGATGATACTGGTTTTGCGTATTCAGGAACAGAGGATACCTTTTCACTTTTTGATGTCCTCTTCAGTCTCCTTTTCAGATTACTATAGTTTCTGACTTCCTTGTTAAGTTCAACTCCTAAGCATTTAATTTTTTGAAGCTATTATGAAAGGAATTTCCTAATTCCTTTTTCAGATGGTTTATTGTTAGTGTAAAGAATGCTACTGAATTTTGTCTGTTTATTTACTTACATTCTCCTTTGCTGAATTTGTTTATTAGACTGAGGAATCTTTCTGTGAAGGTTTTTTTTTGGGGGGGGGGAAGGTTTTTGTGAAGGATCATGTCATTTGTGAATAAGCATAGTTTGACTTCTTCCTTTCCTATATGTATACCTTTTATTTCTTTTTCTTGGTGATAACTATGACTATATTTTTGAGTATTATATTTAACAGGAGTGGTAAAAGTGGACGTCCATGTCATGTTCTTGCTGTTAGATGAAAAGCTTTAAATTCTTCCCCATTTAGTGTGATATCGATAATATATTTGTCATAAATGTCTTATTGTTTGAGATATAGCCCTTCTATACATATTTTCATTAAGATTTTATCATGAATGGATGTTGAGTCTTGTCAATGACCTTTTCTGCATCTATTTAGATGATTATGTGATTTTCGTCCTTGCTTCTGTTTATGCACTTACTGATTTATGTATATTGAGCGGAGATTATGTATATTGGGCCTTCCGTCACTGGCATGAAGCCAACACAGTCATGATGCATGGTCTTGTTAATGGTTTGTTATATTCAGTTTGTCAGTATCTTGTTAAGAATTTTTGTACCCATGTTCAAGAGGGAGAGTGGTCTGTGTTTTTCACTTTTCTATTTCTTTCTTTCTTTTTCATTTTTTAAGTCCTTGTCAGTTTTGGGTATCAAAGTAACATTACCTTACAGGAACGAGTTTGCCAGTAGTATTTCCCTTTCAACTGCATTGAAGATTTTAGAAGTAATGGCATTTGATGATCTCAGATGTTCTGATAGAATTCTTCACTTGGGTTTTCTTTGTTGGTAGAAATATTTTTCCTGTTGTAAGTGTATTTGGAGTTTTTATATCTTCTTGGTTCAATTTGGGTAATTCTTATGTGTCTAAGAATTTCTCCATTTTTTCTAGATTCTCCAATTTATTTGAATATAAGTTTTTGTAGTAGTTTCATATAATTCTATGAATTTCAGCACTTTTAATTGTGATTTGTCCTTTTCATTTCTAATTGCCTTGATAGGGGCTTTTTCTTTCATTTCTTGGTAAGTTTGGCTAAGGGTTTATCAATCTTGTTTATCTTTTCAAAGAACCACCTCTTTGATTCATTGATACTTTGTATTGATTTTTAGCCTCAATTTCATTAATTTCTACTCTAATCTTCATTATATCTTTTCTTCCATTAACCTCAGAATTTGACTGCTCTTAATTTTCTAAGATCTTGAAATGCAGCATTAGGTTATTTATTTGGGATTCCTCAAGTTTTTATTGTTGTTTCTATGATGCAGATTGAAGACCAGTTAGGATAGAAACACTCTGTCACTACTGTGAAAATCTTTGTAGTTAGAGACTATTTCCCTGTGATTTGTCCTCATGCTTGGTTTTATTTTGGAGTTCATATCCCTCTTCAGCCCACTTAGCATGCAATTTGATAGTCTTCTTAGTAACTAACATCCTTCTGGAGTCTTGATCCCCAGCACTACACCGAGAGGAGAGAAAGAACCCCAGTAATATTGATGACACAAAGACAAACTAGATATTAACATTCAGTACAAATCAATTATCTGCAACAAATATGCCACCACTGACAATTGCAAAGAAATTAGTAATACTAACAGAATCCATGACAAATTGAATATGAAATGCCATAAACATCAATAAAAGGTATGACTGTTTCACACTTCACCATAAAAGAGATCTACAATAATACTGTAAACACAAAGATAAACCAAATGTTGGTACATAAAAAATACTAAACACAACAATAACATTACTAAAAATGAAATTCAGCAATAATAACCCATAGTCAAATAAGTATCAAAAAGTTAATGGAGCTTAATAATGTTAGTAATAAAATGGAGAAGGTGAGGAAAAGGAAGATGAAAAACATAAAATTTGAAAAAGAATGAGGAAGAGAAAAAAGTGAGATAAAGAATAAAGGTAAATCAATAGAATTAAGGAAATGTAACAGAAAAAGCAAACAAGAAGAAGACTAAAACAAAAAGCAAAAGGGAGGAGAAAGAAAAAAAGAAGAAAATATCCTCAAAACAAAAAAAAAAAGAGAACAAAATCCAAAAAAATGTCTTTGTGTGCTTAGGTAAGTGGTTTCTTTCCAGGGCATATAGGCTTGGAACCCATATATAGAAGAGAGATAGTGCATTACAACTAGCGTTTATTTTATTTCCATACCCGCTTTTTATGTGTGTATGTGCTGAGCCTGGCCTGCCTTTCCTGTTAGGTGGGGTCAGTCAATGGTGTTGTGTCTGCCATGGGACTGTATTCACTCCAGCAACTCGTAGTGTTTGTGCCCTTTCATGTGCCTCAAGTCACTGCTAGTCTTCACCTAGCTTTACAACCTGTGGCCTTGTTAGGTTCTCCCTTTGCTCCAGAGGCCCCTGTGTCTGTAGGTCCCAGGATGGAGCAACTGTCCGAGCTGAGGTGTATCCCTAATCACATTGGCAAATTGGAAAAGCAAATAGACCACTGAGCTTTATGTTGGATAGAGTCTGCTGGACTTAATGATAATACTTTCCACCCAGCCAGCCCCTAAGAAATTCACATGCAACTGGCCTGACCTCTCACCACAGAAGGTGGGACCACTGTGTCCTTCCTGGCCTGACTCCTTAAATAGCTCTATGACTGGTTTGCCTGCATGAGCTCCATGACTGTCACTTGTGACCTGTGGCCATCTCCCAATCAGTCACTATGGTAGGATGGCCCCAGAAACCCTAAAGTGTAGTTGCTTTGTGATTTCTGATTCCTGAAGTAGCTCAGTCTTAAATAATGAACTTCTCAAAATAGCTCCTGATTAATTCTTCTTAAAGGTGGCTGCTGCACAGCAATGGATTTCTCCTCCAACTCTACCCTGCCACATGGAAGAAGACACTTTCAGAATCCCATACTGTATTCACAGTTTGCAAAAACCATGGGCTTTTCTTGTGGCTAGTGCTGTCAGTTTAATCTTTCCCTCTGGAGCTTCCAACCCTCTCTGGCTTACCTTGTGTTTGAGGACATAAATCCTCCTACCCAGGAAACATGGTTGGTGTTCAGATTGCTTTGTTTTTTTCTCCACATTGTCTTCTAGTTTTCTTGTTAGCTCATTCTTGATTCCTGGAGCCCCTCTTCATCTTCTCTTTGCAAAGTTGTTGAGGAGAAAGAGTTCATGGCTTGGAAGGGCAGGCAGAGGGCAGTGAGCCGCAAGCAAGTGGCAGCAAAAGAGGACAGCCTCTCCCCTTATCCCTTCCAGGCTGCCCACTCTTTGGGGTGGTGTCACCCACACCCAGGGTGGGCCTTTGCATTATCCACACTAAGAACTATACTAGGCCAATCAGTGGACTAATTTAGGAATCACACATCCTTAATCCCAGTATCATGCCCTTAATTCCAGCATCACACACTTAATCTGAACTCACATGCCCTAGATCCACCACCTCCAAAAAGCCCCACCTATGATTACATGAGGCTTTGTGGGGATATCTAGATACAAACCATAATATTGCCTTTTATCATTTTTAATCAAGACAATTCTGAATGGCCTTTATGAAACATGTGTAGGTAGTGGAGGTGGAAGGACACTATTCACCTTGGTGGGATGCAAATGAGGTCTGTAATTTCTCAGTATCTGTGTTGTTTTCTTTTGCTCCTGTTCAGGTACAGTCATTTTTAATGGGAAGGAGGCTGGTGAATCTGTATAGCTCCCAGATTTTGTCTCTAATTCTTTTTGGAACATCACGTCTGAAGGAGGCTGAGTTTCAGTATCTTTGGGAAAGTCTGGTTTAGAAACCTGAAAAGACAATCTCCTGGTGCCTGAACTGTCAGTTTAGAGTTCTGGGTTCTGGGTGAGAATAGATACAGAAGGATATATTCTTGGATGTGTAGAGGGCATCAGGTTTCCAAGATGATGTGGGAGATAAGACATTCCAAAAATATATGAAGCTAAGCATGGTAGCAAACACGAGTAATCCCAAGAGGATTACATGTTTCAGGCCAGCCTGGGAAACTTAAGTGAGATTTTGTCTCAAAATCTGATGGCATTAGACATTCTAACAGTAGTACAGGGACGTACTTGTGCAGCTGTAAAAACTGAATGTTGGATGCACATTCCTGATCCTTCTACTAATATCTCAATAGCTGTTCAATGTATTAGATGACAAATCAATGACACATCGGACTCTAAAATCCCCTGGACCTCATCCTTATCATCATTATGGAACCCATTAATAACTTCTCTTGGTGGAAATCTCTGTTATGTCTACCCATAATTATCCTGTTGATTCTATTATTTGGCCCATGCATACTTAATTGTTTCTTTAGCTTTGTCTCCTCCACACCTAAAGCTGTATACCTACCCAAGATGAAAATGCCTGGTTCTATCGAGGGCCTTTAGATAAACCTTCTGTAAAATATCTCTGACTATCAATCAACAACTATGACCCCCTTCAGGCTGAAGAAGCCAGATCGGTCATCCTTTATTACTCCCTCATGGAAGTTCGGGGTACTTCTTCAGAAGGGGGAATGTTATAGGCAGCTAAGTTAAGTAGAATTTTATAGGCAGTCAGATGGAGTAGGCCCTTGAAAGAACCAGTGCAGAAGACCAGGCACCTTGCAACTGTGGGGGAGACAGACACCTCTCACTGTGTACCAGACCTGAAGACAAAAGATAAAACAAATGCACCTACATCCTAAGGATTGATACTCTAAATAGGTATCAGATCAACTTGAGGAAGCCAGAAAGAGTCATAACCCATCCCCTACAGGCAAAAGCGCTGTATTGTATTCATGCCCATTTGCTACATGACTCACTTCCCCATTTGATCACGATTTAATAAATTTTACCTGAGCAATTATACTCATAATCTTATTGGTTGGTCATAGTTCTGCCCCATCTCATGCCCACCTTGTGATTTCCCATTTTTCCCCACCTTGGACCTGCCTTACCTTGTGGTTTTGCTCTATAAAATCCCTAGGAAAGGCAGGGTCTTTGGCCACCCACTCAAGATTCCTTCTGTCTCTTAGATAGGAGCTTGCTTTCTCACAATAAATATATACTGCTCTTAAAAAATAAAATTTAA